>ML422033.1:0-146819 GCA_005239525.1 Nicotiana knightiana | reverse complement strand
GGGGGGAGTCATTAGGTTAATTTAGGAAAGAACGAATCCGGGCCGTTGATCAAAATTGATCAATGGCCAAGATTTAATCGGCATTGGGTCGGGTAGGATTTAGGGATTGGGCCTGGATATTTGGGTTGGTCTAATTAGCTGTTTAGGCTGGTTTAGTTAAGGAATTTGATCTGGTTTAAATAGGTTATAATTGAAATGAAATGGGGCTATTTGTTAATTACCCAGTTCGAATTGGCTAAAATAATTTATAAAATAACTAGTAATTATAAAAAATAAATTTCATGCATAGAAAATAGCAAAAAATGATTATTTAGTATTTTAAAATACAAAGGACTAATTTTCGGTAAAAAATAGTACGAAACTATATCTTTAGGCTATAATTGCAAAGTCATTGCAATTATAGCCAAAAGATGTCAATTTGGCTAATTACGGAATAATTAAATCAAGAAATATTTTTGAAATCATTTGTGATGCAATTTTATAATTATTTATTGGAAATAAAATATTGGACAAATTAATAAAACATAGAAAAATTATGGCAAAATACCAATTGCAAGTAATGCATGATTTTGAAGGTATATATGCAATTAAGAATATTTTGGGAAAAATTAGGTATCAACAACTGCCCCTCTTTACCCGGAAAGGATGAAAGAGTTGTCGGGTAAAGATATGATGGATAATTTGGACCGAGCGAAACGGTTTGGGAGATTTACGCCATACTCTGGCTTTTGAGATGCCTACACATCCCTAGTTTTACAAGAATCAGGTCGTATGTAGTTTTGGATTCATTGGCGAATTATACTGGTGAAATCATCACAAGAACGGACGCAACATCTAGGGATGGGCGAATGAACGGTTTACGAGAGAGGTTAGGTTTGATACAGTTGAGGAACTGGAGCGGGATCGCTCCTGCTAGGATAGCCGTTGCTCGCCGGGTTACCTACAAATAAGAGTAATACAAGCGTATATCGTGCATAAATTTTAACATAATGCAGGTTCCCGTTGGACTATGAAAGCTGTCTTCGGACGGTTAGGGATGACGTCCTTAGACCATGATGTCCTGGGGTCATGAATTGTTTGATGAGAGATTCGCAGGCCATGAAATGATATTCTCGAGCCATGAAGACGGTGCCTCCGGACTATGACGCCTTTGAATAATGGTATGCAAGATTGACAGAGATCCTCAGGCCATGATATTGTGTCTTCCGGCTATGAGGATGATGCCGTTAGACTATGACGCCTTTGGACAAGTTGGCGATATTTTAGCCCGTGAGATGCAATAATTTGATGTTGACAATACAAGGCTTAGTCTTGCGAAATGGAGGGCAGAGCTTAGCCCGAAAGAGGAGCGAAGTAAATAATGCTTGAGAGACAGCGCTTAGTCTCGGTGAAGAAGTAAATTGGAGGCGGAGCTTAGCCTCATTCAAGTAGGGAGACAAAGCTTAGTCTCATGCAAATGAAGGCAGAGATTAGCTTTATGCAGGTTAAGGCAGAGATTAGCTTTATGCAAAATGGAGGTAGAGCTTAACCTCATGCAAGATGGAGACAGAGCTTTGTCTCATGCGGGGGGAAGGAAGCGATTAGCCTTATGCAGATGAAGGCAGAGATTAGCCTTATGCACATGGAGGCAGAGCTTAGCCTCATGCAGGAGAAGGCAGAGATTAGCCTTATGCCGGGTGTAGGTAGAGCTTAACCTCATGCAGATAGGAAGGCAGCGATTAGCCTTATGCAGATGGAGACAGAGCTTAGCCTCATGCAAAAATGCGGGACAAAGCTTAGTCCATGCAAGATGAAGGCAGAGCTTAGCCTTATGTAGAAAAATAAATAGCAAATGATAGTAGAATTTCTTAGCTGGTAGCAGATTTTGATATTGCGATTGTTGTGAGAATTGTGACTACGTAACATGTTTGTTCTTTGTGCTAATAGCAAATTTCGGCAATTTCAACTTTTTTGAGAATTGTGACTTTGAAGCGTGTTTATCCTTTGTTCCTGCATCCAAAGAAAAATCGTGAGTTCTGTAGATGGGGAGGGTCGGTTCGTATCCCCGGTGGCTTTGCTTGACTCGTTCTGCTTGGTCTAATGATCCTGTTCAAGTTATCGGGGTAGCGTTTGCTAAACAGAGCTATTTTTGAAAGAAAGCATGCATGATTTGCAAACACATAGTATGAAATATATTTTAAGAAATTTAGATGAACAGACGACCGTGACAAGGTTCAAGACATTGCAACCTCTNGGGGGGGGGGGGGGGGTGAGATTGAATTATGCTGTGACCGAACCCATAGGGATACCTACGTATCCCCTCTTAGACGGGAATCAGGTCAGGCATAGTTCAATTTACATCATTTGAGAATAACATAAAGAATTACACATAGTAGCACTTGACTATATCAGAATTGATTGGTTTTGGCCAGACTTCTCCGTCCATTTCTGAAAGTATGAGAGCTCCTCCTGTCAATACTCGATGAACCATATACGGACCTTGCCAGTTGGGAGAGAATTTCCCTTTGGATTCATCTTGATATGGAAAGATCTTCCTGAACACCAGCTGCCCCGGTGTGAACTGTCTTGGCTTGACTCTTTTGTTGAAGGCTCTAGTCATTCTGCTCTGATAAAGTTGTCCGTGACATATTGCATTCATCCTTTTCCCGTCTATGAGGGCTAGCAGCTCATAACGACTTGTTATCCATTCTTCATTGCTAAGCTCAGCTTCTTATATGATTCTTAAGGAAGGAATTTCCACTTTGGCAGGAATAACAACTTCAGTACCATAAACCAGCAAGTAAAGAGTTGCCCCGGTTGATGTGCGGACTGTGGTGAGGTATCTCAGTAAGGCAAATGACAGTTTTTTGTGCCACTTTTTGTGTGTTTCTATCATCTTTCTCAATTCCTGCACATGGTGCAGATACAACAATATATTGGAATTCTTGGTAGACCATTCTCCTTGTACTTGGTGTATTAGCAGGTCTGAATCACCAATTACTAGAAGCTCTTGAATATTCATGTCAATGGCCATGTTGAGCAATAGGATGCAGGCTTCATACTCTGCCATATTGTTGGTGCAGGAGAATCTGAGTTTAGCAGATACCGGATAACGTTGGCCAGTTTTCGACACCAAGACTGCTCCAATACCGACAACTTCGAAATTAGAAGCTCCATCGAAGAACATTCTCCAACCGTCATAGGATTCAACAATGTCTTCTCCTATGAATAATACTTCTTCATCGGGAAAATATGTTTTCTGAGGTTCGTATTCTCCTCCCACAAGGTTCTCGGCAAGATTATCTGCCAATGATTGTCCCTTGATCACTTTCTAAGTCACATACACGATGTCGAATTAACTTAGCAGGATTTTCCACTTAGCCAGCTTGACAATGGGCATGGGCTTCTGAAAGATGTACTTCAAGGGATCCATCCTTGATATGAGATATGTCGTGTTGGCACAAAAGTAGTGTCTCAGCTTCTGGGCTACCCAAGTTAGAGCACATCATGTACGCTCCAGTAGAGAATACTTTGCCTCGTATGGAATGAAATTATTACTCAGATAATAGATAGCCTATTCCTTTCTTCCTGTCTCGTCGTGCTGCCCTACAACACAGCCGAAAGCTCCATCTAATACCGCAAGGTAGAGTAGCAAGGGATTACCTGGCTCTGGCGGGACCAAAACTGGTGGCGTTGACAAGTATTCCTTGATTCTGTCGAAAGCTATTTGACAATCCTCGGTCCATTCGGTTGCAACATCCTTCTTTAACATCTTGAAGATCGGTTCACATATGATCGTAGACTTGGCTATGAACCGGCTGATGTAGTTAAGGTGCCCCATGAAACTCCTCACATCTTTCTTGTTCTTTGGCGGGGGTAACTCTTGGATGGCTTTGACTTTTGATGGACCCAGTTCTATTCCTCGATGGCTGACGATGAACCCAAGCAATTTTCCGGCAGGAACCCCGAATGTACACTTCGCGGGGTTTAATTTTAGGTTGTATTTGTGCAACCTGTTGAAGAACTTCCTCAGACCTGCTATATCGTCGGTGGCTTTCTTGGACTTGATAATGACGTCATCCACATATACCTCGATCTCTTTATGTATTATGTCATGGAAGATAGTGGTCATAGCCCTCATATAAGTGGCCCCAGCATTCTTTAAGCCGAATGGCATCATCTTATAACAGTAGACTCCCCACGGCTTGATGAAATCCATTTTCTCAACATCTTCCTCATCCATCAAAATCTGATGGTATCCGGTGAAACAATCCACGAACGACTGAAGTTCATGCTTTGCAATATTGTCAATCAGGATGTGTATATTTGGAAAGGGGAAATCATCCTTTCGACTGGCCCGGTTGAGATCCCGGTTGTCGACTTTTTTGTCTTTCTTGGGCACTGACACGATGTTGGTTAGCTATGTTGGATATTCAACTACCTTGAGGACCTTGGTATTGATTTGTTTGGTAACTTCCTCCTTGATTTTCAGGCTCATATCAGGCTTGAACTTCCTGAGCTTCTGCTTTATCGGCGGGCATATTGGATTTGTTGTCATCTTATGAACCACAATGGATGTACTTAGACCAGTCATGTCGTCGTACGACCATGCAAATATGTCTTCATACTCTTTCAAGAATTGGGTGTATTCCTCTTTCTCTTATGGCGACAAATGGATGCTGATACGAGTTCCTTTGACAGTCTCTGAATCTCCCAAGTTGACTACCTCAGTTTTGTCCAGGTTGGACTTAGGTATGTTCTCGAAATCCTCAACTTCTCTGACAATTTCATCGGGTATGACATCCTCATCTTCTGAATCGCTGTCCTTTTGTTGTGTCTCATTGCATGTCACAGTCATCGGTTCATCAAGACAGGAAATAGTAATGTTTGATTGTCAGGAGCTTCTGTTCGTTCAGCTGTCATTGTGTTTTCCTTTTTGATATTGTTCAAATTTTCCATTTTGCCTTTGCCTTTAGGTGGACTAGGAGGAGGAGAAGGTGGAGGGCCCCTGGATCTTGTGTGATATGATGATGATGATGCCAGAATGCACGAACCAACCTTTGGGGAGGGGAATAATCAAAAAGAAAGAAAGCAAAAACAAAATCTAGCCAAGTCAGTGAGGATCATGAGAAAATATTGCAGTATTTAGACACACATTTTAGGAATATAAAAGCGTGTCCTAGTTTGGGAGCCTCGTTGTGCCCGAGGTAGGCCTAGCGACAAGTTGATTTGGAGAACTTAGATACCAATAATTACCTCATTTCATTAATGTAAAAGTAGATAAATCTGAAACGACACTAAATAAGATAAGTCACTAAGGTCACTTGGACTTATTACATTTGAAAAAGCAAGTAAATCTAACCTACTTGGTCCCAGAAGGACCTTCCCCAGGCTTGATCTTCTTGTCTCCGTCGATTATGTTCTCCAGGTCGTGCATGCCCAACAACAGATATCTTTGTCACTTGGCGAAAGGTCTTCCCACCAATCCAGCAACAATGGTGGTATTCGTTGGACCATGCCGAACCTGGGGACTTCGTGCCTCATTTTCTGCAAAATAGATAAGGTTAGACCGTTTCCCCTTCCAGATTCAACTACTTATACATCAGTGATTAGCTTATTGGAACTTAGTTCTCCAAATTAATGCCCAGATCGTTGTTGCATCCGTTGGGATTATGGAAACCCCAGTGGACTTTTGGACAAGGGTTTTCCTAAATGTTATTATGAGGGCAACATATTAACCCAGCTAATTTGACCATGATTCATGTACATTTATAATCAGAGCAGGGTTACTATAGGGGGGCTATACTGGTACCCTCAAGCGGAGAACTTGAGGGGAAAGGCACGGAACCGTGGACTTCACCGCTGATCGACTGGTTTTACCGCAAATAAGCCTTTCCGAATTTAGGGGGTGCTATAAAATAGGAAGAGCGCAACCACTCATCAAGCGTTGCTATAAGATTTGTATAGGCACAAGTGGAATATGACGTTGAGCATGATTATGCAGCAATAAGCAATAAACATGTTGTCACGTATTTGCACATTATGAAAGCGATAAATACAACAGTTATGATTGAAAAGCAGTTACAAAGGAAAACAAAAAGAAACATGTCGGTTTCATTTATAAAAATAAATACTTGGGAAAATAAACAATTAATTGCACATACATGGGGAGAGGGAAAGGGCGCAGGTATTTAACAAAACCAGGCATACTTATGAATTCACAAAAATGGTTTGTAATGGTAAAATCCTAGACTTTCCCAGCAGAGTCGCCATGGTGTCGCGCCACCCTCTTTCCTCTCCTTTCAGATCGGTCAGAGTTTTTGACATTATTGGGATAACTCATTTCCTTTTGGGATAAGGGATGTGAAGGATTTGAAGAGTCGCCACCTAACGAATTAAGGTGCATTAGGGCACCTATTAGGGGTCACAATAAACTAATTGAATAACCAGAGATTTGTAAGGGCTTGAAATTACACAAAGGGGAAGGTGTTAGGCACCCCTCAAAGTCGAAAATTGTGGTTCCCGGCCAAACAAGCTTTGTGAATTCAAGCAAGTAGCAAATAGGCAGTCAAAATATAAACATGGAAACAAGTAATGGTTTTTAAAAGATTCGCAGTCTAAGCACACATATGTAATAAAGTTTTTAAAGATTTAGGTCTAAGCACACATATGTAGGGGATATAGGGAGTCCTAAGTTGTTTATCCTATAGGATCACATCAATGCAATGCCCGATAATCACTCCTCAGTGAGGGGCTACACATGGCATTAGCGCACCGGTCATCATATCCATAGCTACCTCTTACGCCACCCCTTATCGTTTATTAAGCGAGTTTATTTAGCGATCTCTATGCGTGTTGTTACCCATCCCTTCTTAATGGTCCTGGAGGAATTTAGGACCTCTAAGTAAAGGTAGTTCTAGACAGACCCTTAAAGTTTTAAGAAAAAAGATAAAATTCTAAGCGACATGCAAGAACAAATAGGACTAATCAGATAAATGCAGGAAGGCAATTATGAGGCCAGATTTAGCTCCACAAGTAATGCTTATAATCAGCACGTCTCAAACACAAACAAAAGGCACTTTTATTAGATAGGATCCTAAGCAGGATATCGAAGTGAGTATCAATGCACAAAAATATGCAGCTTTATTTCATAAACTCAGATGCAGGGGCCTAATTAGTTTGCCTACTGATTTTTAAGCATGTTAACCTTTAGATAGTTCAGAAGTTGTTTTTGCCTAAAAACATGTTGTTCTAGGTGTTACGAAAATGCAGGGATTGTTACCAGTTTTATCTAAAACAGGATAATCATATGCTAGATTGTTTTATTCCTCTTTTCATTAATCAGTAGTTTAAAATAGGCATGGCTAAGCAAATACGAACGAAATCCTAGAGCATGGTATCTAATATGCACATATAAAATGCAGAATGGTTAAGACATGATTTCGGGATGTGCAGAATTCCTAAAGTATGATTTCTAAAATGCACAGAGAATTATAGAGTTGTTAAGCACGATTTCTGAAGGCACATGTAGCAACAATTTACAGTAATTATCCTAAGAGTAGGATTTCTAAGTTGTAAGCATACGCATGCATTAAGGACATGCTGTACATTAAAGTAGTTAACAAGAAAGCCTTAAAAACATGATATCTAATGCATGTTTGGCATGGTTTGAAGGAATACGTTGGTCCTAAGCATGTATTCTAACGCAGATATAGGGAATGTAAAACCTAAGGCATGATTTCTACCAAATGATAGGATATATAACTACCCTCCCCATTTCGCTACCCAACCCCGATATCTGTTTAGAATAATTATTAAAAACCAACAGCTGAATGAATTACATAAATAGATAGAAAAGAAGAAGTTAAACCAAATGTACCAAACTTTCCGTGGCCTCAAATGCCAAAGTCATAGCCTTTCTCATGTCCGGGTGTGTCAGAGTTCCGACCTCAAGGATCCCGGGCAATGCTCACACCCAGATTTCATAACCAGAACTGAGTAAGTGCAGTTTGGAAGAGCCGACTCCCGTGCATCAGAGTTCAGAGGGATCACACAGGGATCCCAAAGCAGTCACACACTGGAGGGGCAGAACTTAAGGACCTAAGAGTAGAGTGAGAGTGCTTGACATAGTTTTGAAAAGGCTTTGGTATAAAGCAGTATTGAAAAGACTCAGTTGAAGTTTATAAAAGTATGAAGTGGTTTAGCAGTAAAATAGTTTGAACAAGAGTAGGGTAATTAAATAAACAGTAGATCAACTACAGAACATAATAGGTTCAGCAACACTCAAACAACAGTCCTTCACACAGGGGTAAGGGGGGTTGGGGACAGATATAGCACCCAAGGTGAGCACACAACAAGCATAAGCATAGAAGTCTCAACGAATAACAGACAAGATGTCATGGGTTCCGGAATTGCTAATTGAGGACATGGTTGCATAGAATCAGAAGTGCTTAGGGACTTGTGGGATTGGGGATAACTAATGATGTAAACATAGTATATGAATATGAATTTCAGAACAAAAAATAGAAGACATAGTGGTATCAAACATAGTTGAGAATATAATCAGAACAACTTAAGGTAACAATTGCACAATATGTGCATACTAGAACTTGGAAACTCATAGACAAGCATTCAAACACACAGTAGAGTCATATGGAGACAGATTACACAGGAAGTAAACATGTTCATAAATAGGATGATCCTAAAAAAAGGGTTAGAACATCACTAGTATACTAAGTAAAATAAGTTAAACACATGTTGAGAAGCAAACAATAGACAGAAACAGATTAGTAAAATGATAAATTAAAGCAGTAGAAGAAACACATTGATTTTGGAACTGGAATTTAAAATCAGAACATACCAGTAAGGAGAATAGACACAAAGTGAAGAACATGAAAGTGCAATTGTTAGCCTTGGCTTGCAGCCGGCTAATTCAGTAACAATAGCAAGTAACAAAAGTAAGTAGAAGAATTTTTGAGTGTATGAGAGAGTTGTGAACTAATGTGAGTTCGTGTGTGTAGAAGACTGTGTAATGAGAGTAGAAGAGAGAAATATATATAGTAGTTTGAAAGCTAAGTAAAATAAGGTAAGAATCAAAATTGTATAGTGATTATGGAACTCGGAATCAATTAGAGTAAAATCAGTCCAAGTTTTTCCTTAATTAAGGGAATCAGTTCAAACGGTAAAGAACATGTAACAAGTAAGAAAAGAAATCATGTGTAGCTGCAGCATAACAAATAAGGAAATAATTCAAACACAGTGGGTACAAATTAAGCAATTAGGGCTAGATACATAAGGTCTAATTAAGGAAACAATCAGTAGGAACCAACTAATAATATAGTCAATCACATAATAAGGTAAGAAAATAGTTTACAGGTTGTAAACACAGGAAAAGGTAACCGAAAATCAGTAAAGAGTATCAACACAGGAAATCAGGGATTCAAAGAATCAAAGAATAACACTGACTAAGGGAAATAGTGTAGACTCCCATGAATAAACAAATAAACCCAAACACAAACAGAAGGTATCAGAAAATATGAAACCTTAATGGACATATTAGTGTAGAAAACTAATCGAGGGAGAACCCAAGAGAATCAAACATACAGACAAGTTGAGCGAATAGATAGTAAACATGAACTCAGAACCCAAAACTAAAGCTACAAAATTAGGGTTTTTAAACATAAGTAGTTAGGTTAAGGGAGAACCTAAATGAAAATCATTTAAACACAATAAAAATCATAGAATAACACTTAAAAATAAGAGAAAATCATTTTGAAGAGAAGTTCAGAAACCCTAGTTATAAAGATGAAGAGACGCTTCGAAAATCAGAAAGTATTTCATAGAAAAACAGTAAAATAGCTCAAATATACTCAGATTTGTTACAGATCTAAAGAGCCAAGAGATGAATTTAGGGTTTTGAGAGAGATAACCCAGAGATAGAGAGATTCCGACTTAGAAGCCATAGATTTAGTAAGAAAATAGGACGATCTTACTCAATCGAGCCATGGTGGCCTGAGAATGGTGAGAACAGGCCCCGAGGCGAGTGAACGGCCACTGGTCCCCTTGAGGACCTCAAGACAGCAAGAATCCCGACCATAGGAGAGCCATTAGGGATAGGATTAGTGGTGAGCCACATTATTAACGACGAGCAAGCAACCGGCGAATGGGGGTTAGGGTTAGGCAGAGGAAGTTTTGAGAGAGANGGGTCATTAGGTTAATTTAGGAAAGAACGAATCCGGGCCGTTGATCAAAATTGATAAACGACCAAGATTCAATCAGCATTGGGTCGGGTAGGATTTAGGGATTGGGCCTAGATAGGGCTTGTATAATTAGGTGTTTGGGCTAGTTTAATTAAGGAATTTGGGCTGGTTTAAATAGGTTATAATTGAAAAGAAATTGGGCTATTTGTTAAATACCCAATTCGAATTAGTTAAAATAATTTATAAAATAGCTAGTAATTATAAAAAATAAATTTCATGCATATAAAATATTTAAAAATGATTATTTAATATTTTAAAATACAAAGGACTAATTTCTGGTAAAAAATAGTACGAAATTATATCTTTGGGTTATAATTGCAAAGTCAATGCAATTATAGCCAAAAGATGCCAATTTGGCTAATTACGGAATAATTAAATCAAGAAATATTTTTGAAATCATTTGTGATGCAATTTTATAATTATTTATTGGAAATAAAATACTGGACAAATTAATAAAACATAGAAAGATTATGGCAAAATACCAATTGCTAGTAATGCATGATTTTGAAGGTATATATGCAACTAAGAATACTTTGGAAAAAATTGGGTATCAACAGTCCACAGTATGAAATCTCAATAAAGTACAACATGCTTTCAAATCGGTATTTGAGTCAAATCATCTCGTTTAGAAAATCAGTTCCGGTGAAAACTATTTAAAGATATTTTTCAACAGTTTCAACAGAGGCTCAATGCAAAAAGCGAGTGACAATGATGAAATCATAAACAGCCCCTCGGGCAAAACATCACTCATATACAACCCTCGGGCAAGCCTCACAGTCACTCGTAAACATCCCTTCGGGCATACCTAACCATCACTCATGCCTCCCAGTAACTCAACACTCGGCACTCGGCTTTCGCACTCAGTAGGTACCTGCGCTCACAGGGGGTGTGTACAGACTCCGGAGGGGTTCCTTCAGCCCAAGAGCTATATCAAGCCAAATCATGGCATAAATTGCTCAGGCCATCGGCCTATATCAAAATATGTTGCGGCATGCAACACGATCCCATAAATATCCTCATAATCAGGCCCTCGGCGTCACTCAATCATAAACCTCACAAGTCACTTGGGCTTTCGGTAAAACAGGGGACTCAGCCTGATGAGTGGTGATTTTACCACTCATTTTTGGCCTCTTTTCATTAGACTTTGTATTGTTCAATGATAATTTGAGGTTGTTATTAGTGTGTAATTGCTTAATTTTCAGGGAAGTGATGCCGTGAAGTGATTGGTGTTGAATTGGAATGAAAGTTGAACAAAAGGGGGTGAAAATTTCCCAAAATGCTTCGGTGATTCTGCACCTGTGGATTTTAGGTCGCAGGTGTGACTTCGCACCTGCGAAGACCAGCCCAGCGACACAGAAGTCGCACCTGCGGAGTATATTTCGCACCTGCGATCCCGTAGGTGCGACCAATTATCCGCCCCTGCGGAAAATGACAAGTGCTTCAAAAGCTCGCACCTGCGAGCAGACTTCTGCTCCTGCGGAGTCGCACCTGTGAGGATTTTTCCACAGGTGCGATTATCGAGCATCAGATCTGGACAAGAATGTAAAATCACATTTTCCTATCCCCAATCTGATATACTCGACCTAGCAGTCATTCTTGAGCATCTTTTGGCATATCTTTTGGCTTTGTAAATATATTTCTGAGTAGAGAAAAAGAGAGAAAACATTTTTGAAGCTAGGGTTTGCACACATATTTGGGATTTGAAGATTTCACTCTTGTGGTTAAGGTTTTCTTACCCATATATGTTTGTTTCCTCATTTCCTCACTTTGTATTGTTATTTATGTGTGTAGTATTTATTTCCAACACTTGAATCTTGTTTATGGAAATTTACATATTTAAAGTGTGGATTAAATACATTGTTGTGCTTATGTATTGAATGATTTTATTATATTTATGAAGTGAGTTATTGTTTCTTTAATTATTCTTGTTCTTTAATTTTTCCAAAGGGATTAGCTAACCCTAGGACACACCCATTAACTCCGAATTAATTTTGGAAAAGATAATTTGGGGTTGGGAAAGATTAATTAACAAGAACTTCAAGCTTTAACCCTCATTTTATAGATTCTACCTAGGGATAGGATTGAACTACTTGTAGCCATATCCGGGTGTGCTTAATATCTTAATTGGGTTAGGAATAATTCAATTAGGAAGTCTTGTTAGTCTTTGGAAAAAGCTAATTAAGAATTATTATCCGTGGCTAATTAACATAAACTCGCTCATATTTTTGAAATCATGAAATTCATTGGATCGTTACTTGAGTGTAATTCCCGAAGCATCCATTCTTGTTGCCATTGATCATTTTACTTGCTTTCTAGGTTAGTTTATATTTTCGCATTTAGTTATAAACAACTTTAATAACCAAAATCTTATTTGTTTGGCATTGCGCGATAAGTGATAATTCTCTTGCATTCATAATCGCCTCCATATTGTTCTCTGTGGGATTCGACCCGAACCTTGTTGGGTTACTATATTTGACATCGATTTCTTACATTATTTTAAGGTGTAATTTGAGCGTATAAAATTTTGACACCGTTGCCGGGGAACAATTGGCGTAACTTAGGTTGTTGGAGAAGTAAGCTTAACTGCTTTGATCCAAACTTGTGAATATTTGTGTAATTATTTTTCTTGTGTATTTTCTTAAATTTTTATATAAAAACAAATATAATTTATGGCATCATATATTTAATATTGGTCGGATGGTAGTTGTTCATATTTTGATGACCCTTGTCCTTATTGCAGAGGACCACACTCGTGGAAAAATTGTTTAAATTATCCGGGGAATGAATTGTGCGCACAATTTCAAACCCATGAGTGGAGTATTTGTGATAGGTGTGGTTGCCAAAATGGTCATCGGTATGATTTTGTATATTTGTCCGTCCCTTCCCCAAGCTCCCATTATGATGATTCTACTTTTTGTGATGGAAATTTTAGGGGTGAAGAAGTGGAGGGAAGTGAGCATGGTAGAAATGCAGATTTCAAGCTCATGTTGGAGTGCTTACTTGAAGAAGGTAACCGTGAGCAAACTGCCTTGGAAGAACTTTTGGAGACTAGTCTCCAAAATGATTTGGCACTCGAAAGGTTGCACTCACAAATGGATGCAATGATTGAAGTTCAAGGATCCAAAAAACGTTGGAGATGAGTGACAATCAAGAAGTTGAAAACTATTCCTTGGCACTTGAACAAAGCCAAGAAGAACTCTCTAATGCTCAAAATGAGAAGATAATGCTCATGTTGGAGTCCACTCTTGAACATGCGAAAAAGCACAACCTTGCGCTCGAAGGATTGAAAAATGATGTGGCTCAAAATGATGAACACATCCGCACTTTGGAGGATCAAATGCAAGCGTTGATGGAGACTCATCACGCATCTCAAATTGAAAGTGTGGATGACATTCTAGAAGAGTCCAATTCCGAGAGTGAGAGTGAGTGCTACTTTGAGGAATCAAGCCTTGAACATCCGCCAACCGACTCTATGAGTATTTTGGATGCCAACAAAAATATGGAATTTGAGTCAACCAGAGTGAAAAATTTGGTTGAAATTGACTCAATTCCGGGGGAAAATGAGGATACCGAGATCCGGAGAAAATTGCAAGTTGGGAGGTTGAAGGCACATTCCAAGCATTTTTCAACGTTGGGATTGTGTGGTAAAACGGAAGTTGAACTACACGAGTCAATGAAGTGTTGCGAGGAGGAGAAATTCACACCATACATCTTGCAATTTGAAGGACAAAGGAGACAAAATGACATTCCTCACATACGGGCCAAAAAGTGCAAAATGAAGACATTAAGGCTTGGCTCGGTCATCTATCTACCACCCCCCACCGCCCGTGGTCACAAGCTTGATTCCAAGCTAGGTGCCCGGTTCATATCGTCAAAGTGGCGAGAAAAGTGGTAAAAGTTGATTTGCGTCATGCCACGACATTAAATGCGATGCTTGGTGGGAGACAACCCATCGTTTTTCAAAATTTTTTTTCATTTCTAAAAATTTTCTTTTTAGAATAGCTTATTATAGTTATGTTAACCAATCTGCTAAGTTTCACATTTTTTGGAGTTTATTTGAGCAGGTTCGGGATACCGGGGAGTCAAAACCAGTGCAAGAAAACAAAGAAATTGCTGGGCAAACATCCTGCCCAGGTCTGTGATGCCTTAGGTCCAAAATGCTATAGCGGAATGGCATTTGCGATAAAAAATGTGATCGCAAATGTCCACAGAGTGTTCTGCACAAACCCAGGTATTTTCGCACCTGCAGTCATTCTTCCGCAGGTGCGACATCGCAGGAGCGGCTCAGGTATCACAGGTTCGGAAACAATCGTAGGTGCGTTCTTTTATTCGCACCTGCGGGATCGCAGGTGGGGAGTTGGAACCGCATTTGCGAAAGTTGCCCGTTCAATTACCAAATTTTATCTCCCAGGTCAGTTTTTCTAAGCCCTAACATTTCAAAGCAAAGGAAATTTCTTCCTCACACCCACATCTCCCCCTCACTGTCATTCAAAATCCCAGGTAACTTCAATTACTCACCCCTTTTTGCTTCTCTGTTTTTGCTTTCCATTTGTCTACTTTGTCAGGCCTTTAAAGGCCACCGGCATTCTTTCTTTTCCTCATTTTTGTTTTGTTAACTTGCAAACTAGGATAGAATTAGGGTGAGGTTTGGTTGAGAGTAGTGATTGAACCAATTGTGGTGTTGTTTTGAGCGTCAAATTTGTGTGAGGAGAGGGTGAATGTCACACGCTCGTAATGTGTTCGGGTTATAGTATGAGTTAAAATCGAGTGCCTCGTACTTTGATTGTAGTGTTAATGAAGTTAGAATACAATTTGGTACACTAATCTAGATGTCTTGAGTACAGATTAGTGGCCAAAGGCAAGACCCAAGTCAAAATTTAAAAAAAAAATAAAAAATAAAAAAAAATTTTGGGCAGTTGCTTTTTGGACGAAGGACCGCAGGTGCGGTCAAAATTCCGAAGGTGCGACATCGCACCTGCGAGTCTAGAATCGCAGGCGCGACAAAAACTGCAGGTGCGAACAAATTTCCTGCTGGTGCGAGACCGCACCTGCGACCAAAAGTCCGTAGGTGCGAAAACTGCCATTTTTGCACAAAAAATAGTGAGCTTGCACCAGGCCCTTCCCGGGCCCGTTTGACCTGGTTCTTTGTCCTATTCGCAGTGTTTTAATATGCTTAACGATATCACACTGCTTAACTAATTTCATTTTGAATTTTTATAGGTACTTTGGTTAAAAAATGGACCCGAACCCAAGCCAAAATTATGAAATTGAGGAGGAAGCTGGAGAGAAATATGATGACTACCGGTTTATGTCGGCTTCCTGTCAACGCCAGTATTTTGAGCACCTCCTCACAAAAAAATTGATACTTGAGTGAGGCATTGCCATGGACAAAGTGAATGAGAAACTGCCCGAATTCTATGAACGACTAGTATCGTCTGGGTGGTCATGCTTCATTCCCACTCTATGCATTGCAAACGAAACATGGGTTCGTGAGTTCTATGCCAATCTCAGGCGGTCAACCTTTCGAGATCCTTACCTCATCATCCGAGGAAAGCAAGTGAGATTCGGGGTGGAAGATATAAATGTTGTCCTGGGAATTCAAAACCACCCGATGGAGCCAGTGATGGAGCGGGATAATTGTGAAAATGCAGCATGGCTGGCTTTCAAACTATATCCAGAAAGTGTACGATCAAAATGGGCGACCAAGAGGAAGGGCTTGAAGTCGACTGACTTCACGGCCGAAGCCAAGATATGTTTGTACATACTGAGCAGCAGAGTCTCCCCCAGTGGGAAAGTCACAGACGTATCCTACGTCAGGGCTCTGATCATAGCCTGCCTGATCGACGGTGTTCCAGTGAACCCAGGTCACTATATTCTACAGGAGATGCGGCAATCTGTGATTGACAATGAGCCTGGGCTACTATTTCCATCTCTGATCACTGAGTTATGACGACGGGCAGAGGTTGAGGAACGCCCTGATGATCTGCGGGTGCCAGCTGACAAGCCCTTCCAGCCATTCAGGGTCAAGGGCGAAGGTGGATCAGTAAAGAGTAAGAAGAGAAAGATGACCACCACTACCACCGAGATTGGATCTACCTCACAGCCTAGTTCATCAGCAGGTCCATTTGGGGAGATGAACTCCCAGCTCGCTCTTATTCGGGACCTTGTGTCCAAGCTCCCCACTGGACCCCCACTTCATAGCCACAACCCCCATCTGACTATTATTCCAGAGCTGAGATGAAGAAATATTTTGACGCTCAGACGGAGATGGCTGCTTCTCAGGACAGAATGACTGCTTCTCTGAAGCAGATGGAGACTTCCTACACCAGCCTTGTAAAGGCACATGTTGATTTGCATGATGCGTTTAAAAAGGAGAAGGTGAAGAATAAGAAGAAGGGGAAGCTCTTAGTCAAGATATGGAGGGGGGTAAAAGCAATCTTCAAGTGGGGGCGGCCGAGCAAGCCACTGCCAGTTGCAGGTGCCAATGATAGCGAGGAGTACTCCTTCATGTCTGAGGCTGAGGATGTTGCTGATGAGGATGATGAGGATGATGACGATGGGGTGCAGCCGCACTGACCAACCACTTCTCCTGCAGTCTGCTAGTCTGATGCAGACCTCAGGGAGACCCTCAAACTTTGCCATTTATTTTGATATTGTGCAGTGAGGACACTGCAATGTTTTAAGTTGGGAGTGGCATATGCACATTTTATTGCCTTGGTACATTTTATCTATCTGCGACTTAGTTTTGACATGTGTTTATGACATTGTTATGTGCCCTTTCCAGGCTTCTTTGTTATTTATAGATATTATGTACCCTTGCCGGGCTTGGTGTGATTGGTTTAGTTTTGTTAATAGTTAGTTTTATTTTTAGCTTTTTAGTTTTATTTTGAGTAGTTAGTTTAATTTAGTTTTATTTTGAGCAGTTAGTTTAATTTAGTTTTATTTTTAGTAGTTAGTTTAATTTCCGTAATAATAATACTTTCTTGGATTTTCTTCATGCTACTGTTCTTTCCCAAGAAGCACTTTTTGATGTGAACCGGGTGACTTGTCCCTATGATAGATGGTGTGACAACTTTCTTAAGGGAATTAATCTTGTGTTGCTAGGAAGAGACTTTTGGATTATTTGGTACTAAAGAAATTAGTCTCTTGTATGTGAAATGTGAACTAAGAATACCCCTCCGAAATTTGATTTTGAATGAAAACAAGTAAGTTGCATGGTGAAGTTTAATTTTGGTGATAAATTCTTGGCTCTTGTAGTGACTCCTTGCACACTAGTTCGAAAATATTGCTCTAAACTCCTATAAAAAATTAAAAAAAAATGAAATTGATCGATCTTGACTAATTCATGTGCCATGTGTGTTAGTGTTTGTATAAATAAATCTTGTGCCTACTTCCATCATCTAGAACTTGCCCGGTTAGTTTTCAATGCTAATGATAATAATGTTTGGTTGGAGAAATGACCTTTGGCATTCTTTGTGTTATTTGAAAACCTCGTTAGCCTTTCGAGCCACCATTGTATAGATATTATCACTAGTTACCCCATTTGAGCTTGAACTTTTTCTTTGGTCACCTCAGTACAAACCTTTCCCTTTTGCATAATAATTCCTCCTTTGAACCCGTCCCTCCTTGAATATTGAGAATGAGGCAAAAAGCCTAAGTTGGGGTTGTAGTGTCAAAGTGGAAATTAGTAAGGTTGTACATTTAGTGAAAAATATATGCCTCAAAATATTCTTTTGAAATTATTCAAGCTCCAAAAGAAAAATACAAAAAAGAAAGAGAAAAAGAAATGTGTATATGTAAATAAATATGGGAGCTTTGAAGAAATGTAGCGAGGTGCTTAAAGTGGTTCTATGTTGGTAACTAGATGCAAATGAGGCTATGTGGTTTGAAAAGAAACAAAGTGCAACAAGAAAGGAAAATGTGAGTAGTGTTCAAGGAGGGTGTAGCCATTTTACCAAATGTGTATCCTACCTTTCCCTAAACCTATATTACAAGCTTATAAAGCCCTTATGGGATCTCCAACCGAATATTTTTGAATATGCGATGAATTAAAATAAGGGCAAGCCTATGGTATGATTGGTTGTAACACTTGAAAGTCTTTGTGAGTGCGAGTGTCTTTGTAAATATGTCCCTTGTTGCTGTCATTGTAAATATTGATAGTTGGGACTTTCTTTCTCTCTTGTGAGGGCACATGAATTAGGATTGAATGGTGAAATTGATATAATAAAAAATAAACGAGTTGAGCATGTGTAGTAGACTAGTGTTGTTGAGTCACTTCTTGAGGCTTTTTCTTATCACTTTATTATTTTTGAACTCCCGTGCTCTTCTTGAAATTCTTTGTAAATGAGGGAGTTATTCAATTAAGATGCATACTTGAGCCTAATTATTAGTACCTACCAAATCCAGAAGTTTGAGTGCTTAAGTGGAAAATGTGAATGGTGAATACGAGCGATACAACTTGTGTTTGACATAGTAGAACCTCATTGAGTTATTAGTTTTGATTTTCTTGAGGACAAGCAAAAGTTCTAAGTTGGGGGTGTTGATGAGTGGTGATTTTACCACTTATGTTGGCCTCTTTTCATTAGACTTTGTATTGTTCAATGATAACTTGAGGTTGTTATTAGTGTGTAACTGCTTAATTTTTAGGGAAGTGATGCCGTGAAGTGGTTGGTGTTGAATTGGAATGAAAGTTGAACAAAAGGGGGGGTGAAAATTGCACAAAATGCTTCACTGATTCCGCACTTGCGAAGATATGAACGCACCTGCGAAGACCAGTCCAGCCAAACAGAAGTTGCACATGCGGAGTATATTTCGCACCTGCGATCCCCCAGGTGCGACCAATTGTCCGCCCCTGCAGAAAATGACAAGTGCTTCAAAAGCTCGCACCTACGAGCAGACTTCCGCTCCTGCGGAGTCGTACCTACGAGGATTCTTCCGCAGGTGCGTTTATTGCGCATCAGATCTGGACAAGAATGTAAAATCACATTTTCCTATCCCCACTCTGATATACTCGACCTAGCAGTCATTCTTGAGCATCTTTTGGCATATCTTTTGGCTTTGTAAATATATTTTTGAGTAAAGAAGAAGAGAAAAAACATTTCGTGAAGCTAGGGTTTGCACACACACTTGGGATTTGAAGATTTCACTCTCGTGGTTAAAGTTTTCTTACCCATTTATGTTTGTTTCCTCATTTCCATGCTTTGTATTGTATATTTAAGTGTGTAATATTTATTTCCAACACTTGAATCTTGTTTATGGAAATTTACATATTTACAGTGTGGATTAAATACCTTGTTGTGCTTATGTATTGAATGATTTTATTATATTTATAAAGTGAGTTATTGTTTCTTTAATTATTCTTGTTCTTTAATGTTTCAAAAGGGATTCTCTAACCCTAGGACACAACCATTAACTCCGAATTAATTTTGAAAAAGATAATTTGGGGTTGGGAAAGATTAATTAACAAGAACTTGAGGCTTTAACCCTCATCTTATAGGTTCTACCTAGGGATAGGATTGAACTACTTGTAGCCATATCCGGGTGTGCTTAATGTCTTAATTGGGTTAGGAATAATTCAATTAGGAAGTCTTGTTAGTCTTTGGAAAAAGCTAATTAAGAATTATTATCCGTGGCTAATTAACATAAACTCGCTCATATTTGTGAAATCGTGAAATACATTGGATCGTTACTTGAGTGTAATTCCCGAAGCATCCATTCTTGTTTCCATTGATCATTTTACTTGCTTTCTAGGTTAGTTTATATTTTCGCATTTAGTTATAAACAACTTTCAAAACCAAAATCTTATTTGTTTGGCATTGCACGATAAGTGATAATTCTCTTGCATTCCTAATCGCCTCCATATTGTTCTTTGTGGGATTCGACCCCAACCTTGTTGGGTTACTATATTTGACATTGATCGCTTACACTATTTTAAGGTGTAATTTGAGCGTATCACAGCCCAAAACATCATTTATATGCATCAAAATAGAGTAATAAAATTGAGTTATGCAGTAAACATGTTTAATCATGATTGAGTATAGATTTTCAATCGAAAACAGTGAGAAGATAGTAAAAAAAAGGCCTTTGAGGATCCAAACAGTACTGGCACAAGGCCCAAACATGGCATTCAGCCCAATTTACATAAACTCTTTCTAAAACACAATGCTATTACAAAGTTTCAACAAAATACGCAACGCTACGGTTGCTACGGGATGGACCAAGTCACAATCCCCAATGGTTCACACCCACACGCCCGTCACATAGCATGTGCGTCACCCCAAAATAGTAAAAATGATACAAAACCCGGAGTTTCATACCTTCAGAACTAGATTTAAAATCGTTACTTACCTCAAACCGGTGAAATCTCTAACCCGCGATGCTCTTGCCTCTCGAGTCGGCCTCCAAATGCTCCGAATCTATTAAAAATTAGCATATTACCATCAATATACGCTAGTGGAATGATTTCTACAAGAAAAACTATCAATTAGCCCAAAATATTGGATTCGGCTCAAACTCGGTCCCCGGGCCCACGTCTTAAAATCCGACAAAACTTGCAAAAATAGAAAGCCCATTCACTCACGAGTCCAACCATACCAAATTTATCAAAATCCGACCTCATTTGAGCCCTCAAATCCCCAAATCAAACTCTCTAATTCGCAAACCCTAATCCCTTCAATTTCACCCCTAATCTTCACTAATTACATGCTTAATCAATGGGAAATTACCATAAACACGAGTATTAAGGCCCAAGTAACTTACTTCAATGAAAACCCCCTTGATTCCCTCTTCAAAACTCTCCAAAAGCTTCAATCCGAATTGCAATGGTGAAAAATACCCAAAAATTCGCGAAGTGTGCAATATATACCTTCTGCCCAGGCTTCTCGCACCTGCGGCCTTCTTTCTCGCACCCACGCGACCGCACCTGCGGTCCAAGCTCCACACCTGCGGAACTCACTTTTTCGCACTTGCGCTCTACGCTGAACTCCCTAATTTTTGCATCTGCGATCAATCCCCCGCACCTACAACCGTCGCACCTGCAGCTCCCAATCTGCAGGTGCGGAAAACACCAGTAGCTTAAAACCAGCAGAAAATATAGTTCCTCAACACCAAAAATCAACCCGTTAACCACCCTAAACACACCCGAGGCCCTCGGGACCTCAACCAACAATACCAACGAGTCACATACCAACATAAAAACTAAGTCGAGCCCTTGGAACACTCAAAACAACATCAAAACACCAAATCAACCTCGGATTCGAGCCTAAGAACTTCTAAACTTCCAGATTCTGCAAACGACGCTGAAACCTACCAAACCTCGTTCGAATAACCTCAAATTTTGCACACACGCCACAAATGGCCCTACGAATCTATTCCAACTCCCGGAATTCCATTCCAACTAGTATATCAAATTTTCCAGTACCGATCGGAAAGCACCAAATTTCCAATTTCGCCAATTCAAGCCTAATTCTACCACGGACCTCCAAATTACATTTCATACACACTCCTAAGTCCAATTCACCTAACGGAGGTAACCGAACCTTAAAAATCTAAATCTAAGATCATTTACTCATAAGTCAACATCCGGTTGAATTTTCCAACTTAAACTTCTAAGTAAGAGACTAAGTGTCTCATTCCACTTCAAAACCACTCCAGACTCGAACCAACCAGCTCGATGCAACACAATAGAGCTGAATAACACATAAAGAAGCAAAAATAGGGGAAACAGGGCTATAACTCTCGAAACGACCGACCGGGTCGTTACAATAAGTAGGACCCTACTAGACACAATTCTGAGACATCCTATGATTGAATGAACTTATTGATTCAAAATCTGCCCCAGTGTAGAGTTATGATGACACCGGGTTATTAAAGAGTTGTGAGTGCATGAAAGCGATTGATTGAGAAAATATAATGGGTAGATATTTAGAATTATTGTGATTACTTACATATCTCGTATTTGTAGGATGTAGGCGGAGTGGAGTTAGAGAGTAGATCCTTGACCTTGTGTTTGAGTTTGATATTCCTCCCCAGCAAATTTTCCCAGTTCACTGCTAAGAGGTAGTCTCACATTATGATGTGTATTTTCTGTTATTGTAATTGATATTTCTGATTGTATTTTTGTCAAATCTAAAGTAAATCAATTAGCAAATAATATAAGATAATGTAATAAGTAAATAAGAAATGTAAGTTCATATAAGAGTAAAGTAGTTACGTTATATGAGTGAAAGTGAAGCCATGATGATCTGAATGACATCGCTCCACGAACTGCATCTTGTAGAGTCTTGTGCAAACGTCATGAAGGCCACGGTGACACTTTTGCTTATAAAATTTAGATAAAAATTTTGTTCTCGATATTGAACGGTGGACTTGATGCGGATGCTTGTAAAGTCTTGAATAAATTTTCCCATAAAGTTCAGGGTTAAAATGATTTGAAGAGTCGTAAAGTCATGGAAAACTAGAAGATAAAGTCGATGCTAAAGTAGGAATGAAGCCGTGTGGCTTATGATGAAGCCGTGTGGCCGAAATGATGTATCTAGTTGTCTTTGGGGACTTGATGATAAATGATGCCCTCCGTGTGTCTTTGGAGTTCTGATGATGAATGATGCCTCGAATTGTCTTTGGGGACTTGAGTATGATTGTAAAATCTTGGATAGAGTTGCCTGATATGTCTCATTAGAGGGTAGACGACCCAATATGTCCTATTTGAGGGTGGACTAGCCCGGTAACTCCTATTTGAAGGAGGACGAACCCAAATATCCTATTTAAGGAGGATAAGACTAAATGTCCTATTGAAGGTGGACGAGCCTAAATTTCCTATTGAAGATGGACAAGCCTAAGTGTCTTATTGAAGGCGGATGATCCTAAGTGTCCTATTAAAGGTGGCGAGCCTAATTGTCCTATTGAAGGCAGGCGAGCCTAAATGTCCTATTGAAGGCGGACAAGCCTAAGTTGTCCTAATTGAAGGCGGACGAGCCTAAATGTCCATTGAAGGCAGACAAGCCTAAGTGTCCTATTAAAGGCGGGCGAGCCTAAATGTCCTTATGAAGGAAAACGAGCCTAAATCTCCTTTTGAAGGTAGATAAGCCTAAATGTCCTTTTGAAGGAGGACAAGCCTAAATGTCCTATTAAAGGTGGACGAGCCTAATGATTCCTCCAGTTGTGGTCGGTGGACTAGATGTTGATGATGCCTCCAGTTGTCTTCAGAGACTTGATGAGGAATGATATTCATAAAGTCATGGGTAAAGTTGCCTGTAATATTCAGGATAATGTTAAGTTATAATAAAGTAGGGTAAAGTTATGATAAGGTAGGAATGAAGTCGTTTGTTTTATGAAGATGAGGTTGTATAGCCAAATGATCTCTGTGGTTGTCTTTAGAGATTTGATGTTGAATGACGCCTCCATTTGTCTCCAGAGACCTGATGATTATTCTCGGCTTGTGATGTGAGGTAGTGTCGGGCTGAATGATGCCTCCGATCTTGAATACTGGACTTAAAGTTTGTCCTTATGATGATATATTGCAACAAGTTGAATAACACCTCAGATCTTGAATATGTAGACTCGATATTTGTTCCTGCAAAATTTAGGCTAAAGTTATTAATTAAGCCATAAAGTTAGGATAAATATAAAGGGTAAAGTAAAGGATATAGTGAGATATAAAGCCATTTGGCTTATGATGATTAGGCCATGGGAGGCCGAATGGTGCTTCTTGGTCAGTAGACTTGATGTTAACTCTGGCTTATTAAGTCGAGGCTATGGTAGGACTAGTGACGCTTTCAGTCATGATTAGTAAATTTGATGTTTTATTCAACATCATCATCTCGTGGCTTTTGTTGTTCCTGCATCCAAAGAAAAATTCTTAGTTTGGGAAGTGGTGCTGATTCGTGTTGACTCGAAGCTTGGCTTTGTTGATGCTCCATTCTTAATGTTTGCCTGGATCTTGTGATCTCCGTCCAAGACTTGGTATATGAACAATAGTAAAATTATTTTAAAGAAGCAAGTTATTTAAAATACCTAATATATGTAAGTATATGTTCTTATGTATAGATATTTCATAAACTTTCTGTCAATTTTTAGATTGCGACACATTTTTTAAACAATCGAATGTCTCTTATCAGAATATTCCTTTTTGGATATCAAGGATCAAATAGTATGCTGACGATATCCCATCATTCCTTTGCCTAAGTTATCCCAAATATTTCCCCAATTTACAACTTGGGGGAATAATAAATTTTATTATAACGAGACCGAACCCACAGGGCTTCCTACGTATCCCCTCTTAAATGGGAATCATGTCAAACATAGTTCACTATGTAAAAGGATACAAAACTAAATCTAAAGTCATCTTCATATACTTGTTTTATTGTCCATTGCCTATTTCAAATTCTTCCAAGTTGAATCTTATCTTGTCCCTAAGTTTTCTCCATATTGTCTTCATGTTCTTCAACTTTTAGTTGGAATTCACACTTTGTTCGTTTGTTTTGTATGTGTCACAATCATAAAATTGACATATTTGTAATTTTTCTAAATATAAGATAAGAGAAAAAAAATTAAAATAAAATAGAAAGTTAGGAAAAACAGAAAGTGCATTCATTGATTTTCTGTTCAAGATTTCAAAAGATGAGGCAAAACAACAAAAGTTAGACACGATTCAGGTCACAATTTTGGAATCGTGTTGATACAAAAAGTGTTACTACTATTTCATTCTACCAAGATCCCGGTGAACCAGAGACGATATAAGTTCAGATCTCTAAGGTCTTCTCTGGTTCAACATCCGAAGTGGACGGTATCTTCGTGTAATCTTTCAGAGCCTCATTATCATCAGCTTCTATCACCGTCCCAGACAGAGTTTTGACCCCACAGTGAGGTCATCTCCACAGTTGTTTTAGTTGTCGACTTGGAAAATGTCTGATCCAACAGGAAAAAGGAAATGTTGAATTTCTTCAGCATTACTTTATTAGATTCCACTCCTTCAAATATTTTCACATAATTTATAATCTCCCTGCGATAGAAAGATGCTTCATCCAACCTTCTACTTCCTCATTGATTGGTATCGAGTAGTAAGAGTAAGTAGAGCGGTTGCCTTCTCCATGAACTACAATTTTATGGTGATCCCATTCAAATTACATAATTTGATGCAAGGCGGATGGATCTGCACCAACCATATGAATCCATGGCCTACCCAACAACAGATGGTAGATTGAGGAAATGTCCAATATTTGGAATTCAACGGAGAACTCCACGGGTCCGATTAACAACTCCAAGCATATTTTCCCAATGACGTCCCTTTGAACTCCATCAAATGCTATAACTCTTATATCACTTCCCCGAACTTCTTCTATGTTGATTCCCAACTCATTAAGTTTGTTGAGGGGACATATATTAAGTCTCGAACCTCCATCAATTAGTACTCGAGAAATGAACTTGTTTCCAAATTTAGTGGCAATATGCAATGATTTGTTATGCCCAAAATCCTCGGGTGGAAACTCATGCTTGCGGAAAGAAACCTCATGAGGCACGTTAGCCATTATGAAACTGCTTCTAGGGAGTGATTCTTCTTCAATTGGTGTTTTCTCTTGGATTGTACTCTTCTCTATTTCTCCAATTGCAACAATAGTTCCTTCAAGATTCCGATCTTCCTTAGTAAGTATCATGTTCACACTAGCATCACCATGGTTCGGCAACGGATTGTTGTGCACATTAGGCTGAACCCCAGTAAGTTGAATCAACCTTTCCTTGATCAAAGCTTCAACTTTGTTCTTAAGACCGTAGTAGTCCTTGGTATCGTGCCCCTGAACTCCAAAATGAGATGCACATCGCTTTGAACTGTCAAACCACTTTGGGATAGGATTGGGGATATTCCCTTCAATGGGTTGTATCACACCTGCTGCTTTAACCTTTCGAATAATTGAGCATATGTTTCAACTATTGGGGTATAATTGCGGGTATTCTTGATTTCGAGATTTGGACGAGGCCTAGGTGAAGCATGTGAGCGATTTTGGTCAATTGGAGTTTGGAAGGGTTGGTTGGATTGTAGATATAGTCGTGGATTTTTGTTAATTTGAGGCCGGGGTTGGTAATAGCTTGATTGGGTGCTATAGGCAGAGTAAGGAGTTGGTGGAGCTTGGTAGAGTGTTTGTGAGGTCCAGCATATTGATAAGGGTAAAAAGGTTGGTATGGCTGGTTAAAGTAAGGAAGAGCTTGACTTGGCTCGCGCCCTTGAATATTCATGACATTAGATACATCATATTTCTTCTTTTTGTTCCCATTGATAGAACCAGATTGAATTTCTTTGCTTGCAGCTTACAAGGCTGTGAGATCCTGGATTATTCCTGATTTGATCCCTTCTTCTAAGGCTTCTCCCATTCTGGAAACTTCTGTGAAATTTTGTCCCATAATGCTTATCATTTTCTCATAATATATGGTTCCACCTTGACATTCAATGAAGGTAGTGGTCCTCTCACTGTCACTCATCAGGGGTTGAACTCTAGCTGCTTCTGACCTCTAACGTAATACATATTCACGGAATGTTTCAGTTGACTTCTTTGTTATCTTAGTCAGGTATCACCTATATGGTATGATGTTGGTGTTGAAACTGAATCGATCCATAAAGTCTTGTGCCATATCACTCCACCTAAGCCACTTACGAGGATCCTATTGTGTATACCAAGTGAGTGCTTCACCAGATTGTCACGACCCAAATTTCCCTCCGTTGGGTATCGTGATGGCACCTAGTCTTAAGGACTAGGTAAGCCTAATATTCATGGAATAGCAACAACAATAAATAAAATCTAATATTTTTCTAAAATAAAGAATTCTTTATACAATGACCATATTCCCAAAAACTCGGTAGTACAAGTCATAAGCTCTACAGAATTTGCTACAACTTCTAAATACAACTGTTTGGAAGTAAGTGAAAACAATGTAAATACAGAATAAGAAGGTGACTTTGAAGCCTGCGAACGCGGCGACAGGTCTACCTTGAGTCTCCTCAACAAGAATCCGCACAGCTACTAACGATCAATACCTGGATCTGCACAAAAATGTGCAGAAGTGTAGTATGAGCACACCACAGCGGTGCCCAATAAGTATCAAGACTAACCTCGGTGAAGTAGTGAGGAGGAATAGTCAGGACTCCCACTGGTATAATAAACTGAACAAGCATCAGCACAGGAGATAACGGAAAAATAACCTCTATTTATTATCTACAAAATATGACTAGCAACAAGACAACTACAATAAAGAAGAAAACAGTAAACAGTAACGGATCACCAAAATAATACACCGAAGGATGGACGGGAACACAACCCAAGTCCTAAAATCACAACACAATAAGGGCAAGTAGTAACTCAGCACTGCATTAGTCTCCCCATCAGGCCCTAGCCACAAATCCCAATAAAATGGTTAAAATCTTCGAATGTAAACTTTCACCCGCAAGTTTTTATGTTGAAAGCTTCAAGGTAATATCCTTTTTAATGGAAAATTCTTTTGAATATATTTCCCAAGAGATGTCTCTCAAACATAGTTTTCTTCAAGATAAATGCTTTTCAAATATACTTTTCCAAAGAAGATGTCCTTCAAACATAGTTTTTTTCAACATAAACGCTTTTCAAATATACTTTTCCAAAGGAATGTCCTTCAAACATAGTTTCATTCAAGATAAATGTTTTTCAAATATACTTTTCCAAAGGAATGCCCTTCAACATAGTTTTATTCAAGATAAATGCTTTTCAATTGGACTTTCCAAATAATTGTCTTACAAACATAGTTTCTTCGATAAAATCTACTGGGATCCCGTCCGTAGTTCCGAATTTTTCACATAATACAGAGGATCTCCCGGAATACGTCTGTAGTCCTAAAGTAAATATGTAGTATACAGGGATATCCCAGAATACATCCGTAGTCCCAATTTAAACATGCAGTACATGGTGATCTCCCGGAATACGTCTGTAGTCCTAATTTAAATATGCAGTACAGGGGAATCTCCCAAAATACGTCCGTAGTCCCAATTTAAATATGCAATATAGGGGGAATCTCTCTGAGTACGTCTATAGTCCCAATTTAGATATGCAATGCAACAAACAAAGACAATAATTATAGCACGGCAGAAAACTCGTACATCACCACATCAAATACAAAGCAACCATGACAATGATACAAGGTACGACGAATAAATCAATACAAGATCTTCAATTCACAAAGAAACAGTAGAACATCGTTCACAAGGAATAATCACGGTAACGAAATACTAAGTGTAAAGAGAACAACTTGACCAGGGAAAAACAAGACAACGCAATAAATCGACAAAATTCAAGTCAAAAAAGAAGCCAACACAAGTCAAATAATTCCAAATAGGGACAAGTCGACTAAGATGTAAGTTATCTAAACCCCTTATGTTGAGCAATTATGAGAGATTTTCAACAATTTAATTAATTATAGGCAGTTTATGAAAATATAGCATGACGATAGAAGAGGTAAAACCTTTGGTTAGGTCAAAAGAAATGTAAAGTAGGCGGTAAGGGTGAATCCTAAAGAAATTAGCTCTAATCAAAGCATGTCGGGGTGAAACTAGCAATTTAGAACTGAAGCGTATCAAGAACAACTTCATATAAGGTGAATATAAGGACCTAAGGATCCTAAAAGGTCAACCTTATACAAATAAGTCCAAGCACACACTCCTCACCTCGCGTACACGGACTACAATCAACATAGAAAACTCAAATCCTAAGAGGTAATTCCCCCACACAAGGTTAGGCAAGATACTTACCTCAAAGACGACAACCCGGTACTCTAAAATGGACTTCTTGGGTGAAAAGGTCTCCGGGCGGCTAAAAACCAACTAGAACAACTTCAAAACACACATAAAACTTATAAGGAATTACTCAGGACAATAAATCTTCAATCTTCATCAAATTCTAGAAATCGGTCCAAAAGTCGACCCCTAGGCCCGCACCTCGGAACTCGACAAATTTTACAAAAATCCGAATACCCATTCCAATATGAGTTCAACCATACAAAAATTACCAAATTATGATACCATTTCGTCCCTCAAATCATGATTTTTCATTTTTGAAATTTTCTTCAAAAACCAACATTTTCCCCAACCAAAAACACAATTTAAATGATAAAAACAAAGACTAAATCATGGAATATATTTAATTATAGATGAAGAACACTTACCCAATCGGATTGCTTGAAAAACCCACCAAGAATCACTCAAAACCGAGCTCTACAAGTCAAAATATGGAGAAAATGGCAAAACCCTCGAATATAAACTCTCTGCCCAGGCGTGATCGCACCTGCGATGAAAATAGCCGCTTCTGCGCAACCGCAGGTGCGCACGACCAACCGCACTTGCGCTCCATTCCCGCTCATGTGCTCAAGACTCCGCTCCTGCGTAGCCGTACGTGCATTCCATTTATCCGCATCTGTGGATACTTTCCATGCCAGCCTTGCTCGCACCTGTGCCTCCTCCTTCGCACCTGCACCTAAGGTCCACAGGTGCGATTACACCAGAACAACTCAACCTTCCCACAACCATGGAATTCATCCGCGACTCGTCCAAAACACACCCGGGGCCCTCGGGACCCCGTCCAAGCATACCATCATGTTCCATACTCTAACACAGACCAACTCGAGGTCTCAAATCACATCAAAACACGACGAAGCTATGAATCGCACCATTAATCGAGCTTATGAACTTCCAATTCTTTAAACTTCTAAAATCGTGCCGAAACCTATCAATTCAACCCTGAATGACGCAAAATTTTGCAGTCAAGTCCCAATTCACATTACAAAGCTGCTCCAACTCTCGGAATCACATCCAACCCCGATATCCCAAAAAGTCAACTGTGGTCAAACCACTCCAATTTTCAAACTTCAAATGTTTCAACTTTCGCCGAATTGCCTCAAATTACTCCACGGACCTCCAAGTACAAATACGGACGCATGCCTAAGCTCAAAATCACCATACAAAGCTACTGACTTTATCCAAAACTTATTCCGGAGCCGTTTACATAAAAAGTCAAATTCCGGCCAAATTCAACCGCTTAAGCTTCCAAAACAAAAATCCTTCTTCTAATTCGACTCCGAATCATCCGTAACTGAATCGAACCATGCATGCAGGCCGATATACACAATGTGAAGCTGCTCAAGACCTTATGCCACCGAAATGAGCTTAAATTCTTAAAACGACCGGTCGGGTCGTTACACAGATAAACTTCTTATGAACAACTTCATTCTTATATTCTCATCTCTCCTTACTACTACCAGTTTGTCACAATAAGCCCTCAAATGTGTATGTGGATCACTCTTTCCATCGAATGTGTCAAACTTTGGCGGCTTGTACCCTACGGTCTAGTCAACATCAGGGTAAACACACAAATCCTCGTATTCAACACTTTTGCTTCCCTTAGAAGTTTGGAGGTTTCTCGTTGCTTCCTTAAGACTGTGAATCTCCTTTGCTAACACATCATCCGCCTTTGCCTTTGCATCCTTCTCTATTTATTCATATTGATCTACCTCGGGTTGGAACTTGACCGATATTGGGTTAGTAAAGGCATGAGCTTCTTCTGCATATACCGGAGGAACACTTTGCAAGTTAGGAATAACAATATATGCCCCTGATATATACGGGGTTACTAGATAAGCTTGAAAGGTAGATGTATTTTGGATTGGAGGTTGCAGAGGGTTATAAGGAGTATTGGCAGATGGCTGAATTGGTGGGTTTGTAGAAACGTAAGTAGTGTTGATAACTGGTTGACTTTGTGGATTCACAGGTGGTGGTTTTGGGGGAGGTACATATGGAGTGTTGACAGCTGGTGGTCTTTGTGGATTCTCCGGAGTGACTGGTGATAGATTCTTTTTGGTAGGTGGAGGATCTTGTGGGAGAAATTGTTCTGGAACTGGTGAATCAAGGTATGGAAAGCGAGGTGGGGTTGGAATGGTATTTCTGGGTCCAGGAGATGGACTATGAAGTGTGATAGCCAAATTGATCAAGTCCTTCATTCGATTCAATTCTCCTCGTGGATCCTCAATCTCTTGTTGCAAACGGGCAATGTGTTCATCGTGTTGAGTGATAGTTCTATCTTCAAAAGTATCAAAAGGGTTGTTTGGATTCAAAACATTTCCCAAAACCAGTTGGATCAGATGTAGATGGATAAAACATAGTAGTTCTTCTTCCTTGGATGGCCCAACCACATCGAGGTAATGCTGACGTTTTTGACCTCGTGAAGTAGGGGTGGTCAACCAGTTCAGTAGTCAACACGAATCTGCCTTGGGGAAAAATAAAAACCTTTTGTAAAAGAAATAAAGACAATATTAATAATTGGTGATTAAATTTCAAATAAAATATATCACATAGCAAAAAAATCACATAGTGAATAATACGAACAAATCAGACTGATAGCATGTTTAGTATGCACGGGACCTCTTTGTTCCAGAGGTAGGCCTAGCGAAAGTTTGAACTATTAGCACACCATTATATGGCATTCCGGTCCTCTTTAAGGATTAATGGTCTACATAAATAGCGTGTTATAATTTAAACAATGCACACAAAATATGAATAGGCATCACTCGAGTTATAAACCTGCTTGGACATTTGGACAAGCTGACTAATGGACTTAATACACCTAGGGTATTAAGCCTCCTAGGTTTGCGTGATCCATGTCCCTAAGAAGGTTTTTGGTTTAGCTTTATCCTAGGTCGACTAAGAGTAGGTTTTTCAATACTGGTCTTCTCTCAAGCGGACAACTTGAGAGTGGAAAGTTCATGACTCTAGACTGCACCACTGATCGACTTACCCACAAACTTTCCTCTAAATGGTATTTTTGAAAAGTCCACGGCCGCAAACCACATAACTGCTAGGTGCGTACATAGTGTGTGTTTTCTAGGAGTGGAAGAAGTGAAACGCAATGACAGTTTATATAAAAACAGTAACACATAAGCAGTTTATATCAAACAAAATAGTCATGGCATGTGAAACAAATTAAAGTCAAAGTAAGCACAAAAGCCGTAATTAAACTAAGTTTTTTATGGTTAGAACTTAAGTCCCCAGCAGAGTCGTCAAGCTATTATATCCCATTTTAAACTGATTAAAGTAGAGTACAACATGTAGGTAATTCTGAATTTGATTAAAGTTGAAGAGTCTCCACCTAATTATTTCTAAAGTGAATTAGGACACCTAAATTGATTAAAATAATTTAATAAAGTATAACTATGTTAATGGTCTGCTTAACCTAAAAATTCTAGGTAAGGGTTCAATTAATCTAAAGGGAAGGTTTTTAAGGTACCCTTTATGATCCATTTTGAATGTGGTTAACCAAGGACTTAAATTATGGCTAAATATTATGTGTAAATGAATGTGTTTAAAATAAAAACTATAGAAGATAGGTAGTTTAAAATAAGTACTCATTAGCTAAATCAAAATGAGAACTTAACTGATTAAAGTGATTGAGGCAGTATAAGATTTATGACGTGATTTTCAAGTGTGAAATTAAAGAAAGTGAAGCTACAGTCTTGAAAATGGTCAAATACACAGTAGAAAATCTAACTTTTGAACTTTAGAGAGCTTGACTTTTAAAGAAAATGAATTAACTTAAGAATATGAACCGAGATGCCAAAATACTTTCTTCATTGTAAAGAACCAATTAATACTTAGAGAAAAATTTCCAAATTATGACTTGGTACAACCCCAAAGTGTTAAAGTGTTATAAAGATTCATTATTCTAAGATTACTGATACGTGAGAAACCATTAAGTTATTGGTCCTAAGAATATATATATATATATATATCATAAAGCAAGGACTCTAACTAGCTAATTACAGTTCAATCTTATGAGACAATTCTACGTTAAACACATATAATTGAAATATAAGTTAAACACATATAATTAAAATATAAGTTAGTCATAATAGCAGGTAAGTAAAACAAGTGAAACAAAGTGAAATAATCTGAAGCCATGTCCAAGCCCCACAGAAAATTTTATCATCTGCATTTTTTGATGTCTAAACACGGTAAAAGCTGGAAAAGGAACTCGGAGATATGCAACCTTCACGTGGTGTTACAGCGTCGTTGAGTCTCAAAGTGAAACTCTTTGGCTCCGGTGTTCATGCAAAAATAAAGAAACAGAAAGTAGAATGAGTTAGAAAGGAACACATATATATGCTTCTTAATAACATAATAATCAGAGAAGAAACACATATTGTAAACTCATACTTAAACAAATATTTTGCATATCATCGTAAACCAGAAACATGAAGAAAGAACTAACTAATACCAACAAGAAAGTACCTTAAACAATATTCTTTCATTACAGTTAAACATATTACATTTTGTATTCAAGTAACAACCCAAAATGTGATGTGAGATTTAACTGAACCAATCTAATATGCGATTCAGTCAAAATATGCTTTATACTTCTTTAAACAAAGGTGCACCCACTCATTTACGGGATCCATAAATAAGGGCATAAAGGCAAACAAGATAATATGTATATTCAAGCAACTAAAGTCTGTTTCGAATAGTGCATTAAAGAAAACCTTTTGGGAATGTCAACTACTAGTATAGAGTCATGATTTTATCAATCCGAATGTAGAAGTCAAATAACTTAAACCAGAAATAGTGTTTTTGCTTACATTAGCTAATAGACTTGTGACGACCCGACCGGTCGTCTTGAGAGTCATAGCCCCAATCTCCTATTAACTGTTTTCCCCATATCTTTTTTGCTATTGTGACTTGTCGAGAGATTTCGTTTTGGTTTTTGGAGTGTTTTGCGACACTTAGTCCCTAAATGGGAGCTTAAGCCTTAGGATTTGGACGATAGTCGGAACTGTATGAAGATGACTCTGCAATGGAGTTCCTTCAGTTCTGTTAGCTTCTTTAGGTGTTTTTGGACTTAGCGCCGTGTCCGAATTATATTTTGGAGGTCTGTAGCTCATTTAGGCTTGAAATGACAAAAGTCGAAGTTTTGGATATTTAGACCAGTAGTGAAATTTTTGATATCGGGGTCAAATTTTGATTCCAGAAGTTGGAGTAGGTCCGTAGGGTTGAATATGACTTGTGTGAAAAATTTATGGTCAATCGGATGTGGTTTGATAGGTATCGGCATCGGTTCTCAAATTTGGAACTTTCAAGTTCTTTAAATTTGAATCAGAGGGTGATTCGTGATTTTAGCGTTGTTTGACGTGGTATGAGGGCTCGACTAAGTTTGTATAGTGTTTTATCACTCGTTGGTATGTCTGGTTGAGGTCCCAGGGGGCTCGAGTGAGTTTCAGATGCTTAACAGAGGAAATATTGGACTTAGGAAATTTCTGAAGTTGCTGGTTTTTGGTGTTTCACACCTGCGGTGGGGGGATCGCAGGTGCGGGGACGCACGTGCGGATGATTAAGAGAAGAAGCGGATTTGGAAGGAGTGGTTAGGGGTCGCAGGTACGAGGTGAGTTCCGCATCTGTGATGCCCGCAGATGCGCTGGAGAGATCGCAGGAGCGGTAGGGGACCGCAGAAGCGGACATAGGTCCGTAAGTGCGCATACACAGGTTGTGACCTTTTGACCGCAGAAGTGGGCGATTGGTTTTAAGTGAAATACGCACCTGCGATGGAAATTCCGCAGGTGCGGGACCACAGATGAGGTTGAAAGCTCGCAGAAGCGAGATCTCTGGCAGAAAAGGTGAAAAATCGAGGGTTTATGTCATTTTTCACCATTTGGACTAGAGAGCTCGGAATTAGGAGATTTTTCGAGGGATATTCAGAGAAAGCTTTGGGTTATCAATTCCTAACTTGTTTTTGGTTGTATTCCATTAATCTATAGTTGTTTTCTTCATTAAATTAAGAAAATCGGGTGAGAAATTTAGGGAAAATGGGGAAAAGTTCTTCAACCAAATTTTTGAGTTTTGATTGGAATTTAGACATCAGATTTGGATAATTTTGGTACGAGTGATCTCTTGAGTGAGTGGGTGTTCATATTTTGTGACTTTTACCCGATTCTGAGACGTGGGCCCGGACAGACTTTTTAGGGAGATTATTCAATTTCTTGCTTTAGCTTTGATTTCAGTAGCTAGATTAGTTTCTTGTAGTTATATTTATGATATGTAATTGATTTTGGCTAGATTTCAGCCATTCAGAGTCGGATTTTCATGGAAAGAGCATTGTTACAGATTGATTGATCATGGTTCGAGGTAAGTGGTTTGCCTAACCTTGTGTGGGGGAACTCCTTTTAGGATTTGGTACTGTTTTGATATGTGAGCGCCATGTACGTGAGGTGACGAGTACGTACACGGGCTAATTGTTGTAAAAACCAAATTTCTTCTAAGTAATAACTTGTTTCCTTCTTATTTGAGTCATATCACCATGTGTAGTATCCTGTTAGATTAGAATAGCATACCTACTTGCCTTAATTGTTTATCTGAACTCCGTGCAACATGTTTAGTGAATTTTCCTATTTTTCCTTGACTTGTACTTAGTCTGAATTGTAGGATTTCGTGTTATAGCTGTTGAATTCCATTGTTTGAGTTGTGTATTTACTTTGGGACTATGGATTGGTATTCTGGGAGATCCCCTTATTTTGTGTATTTATTTTTGGGACTATGGAACGGTATTCCGAGAGACCCCCCTGCATATTTACTTTGGGACTACGAAACGGTATTCCGGGAGATCCCCCTATTTTGCATATTTACTTTGGTACTACGGAACGGTATTCCGGGAGATCCCCTTGCACATTTCGTTTAGGACTACGAGATGGTATCTCGGGAGATCCCCTGTTGTTATCTCTATGTATTGAGTTGTTACCTTCTATGGTTTCATTCTTGTTAAATTTCAGTCTTTATTTTACTGCGATATTTCATTCTGCCTTACTTCATTATATATACCAGTAGAGCCCTGACCTGACCTCGTGACTTCTCGACCGCGGTTAGGCTTGACACTTACTAGGTACCATTGTGGTGTACTCACGCCCTTTCTTGCACATGTTTTTCGTGTGCTGATCCAGGTTCATCCTACCAGCCTCATTCTTAGTTACAGTCGCTGCTATTTTCGGAGACTTGAAAGTACATCTGCCCACGCCCGCAGATCCTCAGAGTCCCCCCTCTATGCCCCTATGTTCATTCTTCTCTTATTCCTATAGACAGTGATGTATAGAACAGTTAGAATCTCACTACCAGAAAATGGGCCTATGGCAACGCATGAAAAACCGTTCCAATAGGTAAGTAAAAACCGTTACCATAGGTGTATTGCAACGGTTCCGCGCCCGTTCCACAAGCTGTCGTGCCTATAGAGCTTATGAAATGATTTTTGGAATGGTTCATATAACCGTTGCTATAGACAGTCTATCGCGACGGTTTTCCCTCGTCCTGTTGGAAAGATTATTCTTGTCAACAACAATGGTTAATAACCGTTACCATAACGTTAAATGCAACGGTCAATAACAGTTACTATATCTATTAAACCATTACAAGTATTACAAAAATAGCAACGATTTCTTTAAGATTTGCAACGGTTGAATTACCTATTGCAACAGTTTTTAGATTATTTTGGAACGGTTTGTAGGTCCTATGGCAACAGTACTATGACATACTGCAACGGTTTTTATTTATTTGGAACAAATGACATGTCCTATGGCAACGGTTCGACTACCTATTGTAACGGTTTTTATATTATTTTGGAACAAGTCTTATGGCAACAGTTTTGTTAGCTGTAACAATTTAATTGAATTGAAAATAGTCCCCCTATTATAAATAAAGATTTACATATATATACAATAAACTACAAAACACTAAAATTTATATAAATAACAAAATGAAACAATTCATAATCCAAATTGTCCAACAAGATAATAATAAATCCATAGATAGTGATGAAATAACCAATAACATACATTTGATATTTCAAGATCAAAAGTTTTAAAATGTTTTGATAACAAACATTTCTAGAAACCTCCATATGCATCTACAACAATCAACAAGTCAAAACTCAAGTAAGGTCGAGATCTTTATTACTGCCTCCGTCTTCTATCTCTTCATCTGTCCACCTACAAAAGAGTATAAAGTGAGATTTGCAAAATGGATTATGCTCAGACCAAAGATAAATATAAATATAAATTTACGAAGCCAAGAATACTAACATCAACTGAGAATTAAGAATGCAAACACAACGAACAATTTTAAAGCAAACATGAGAACTTGAGAAGTCAGATAAAAAGTCGGTATGTGTCATCTATGATCATGCGGTAAATCATTAACTACAATGGGACATTATGCCTGGTGATCAAATTACAGGTAAAATTTGGTGATAATCAGTAACATATAATATCTTCCATTCCACCCAAGAAAGAGTATAAAGTGAGATTTGCAAAATGGATTATGCTCAGACCAAAGATAAATATAAATATAAATTTACGAAGCCAAGAACACTAACATCAACTGAGAATTAAGAATGCAAACATAATGAATAATTTTAAAGCAAACATGAGAACTTGAAAAGTCAGATAAAAAGTCGGTATGTGTCATCTCTGATCATGCAGTAAATCATTAACTACAATGGGACCTTATGCCTGGTGATCAAATTGCAGGTAAAATTTGGTGATAATCAGTAACATATAATATCTTCCATTCCACCCAAAAAAGAGAAAAAGAAATACATCAACCAGTTTCCATTCTCTAACCGGATTTTCTTTTCAAACATAACACAAAATGGATATATCTCCATGTAGTTGGCTTGAGAAAGGACTACATATTTAACAACAACAAAGTCGCAACTCCTGGATGAATCAGAACAATAGAAGTAACAAAAGCTAACATAGTACAATCTATGAACTACCTAGTTTAAACACAGGAAGAAAAAGTAAGCATACAATCAACAAAGAAAATAGGGAATGACAGTTCAACTATTCTAAGAACCTGAAATTACTAAATAAAGTTGAGGTAAAATGATATATGCATAGTAGGATCTGCCTCTTCAGCCTAAGGAAAAAAGTAGGAACAAAATACAGACACTTCACTTAGTTCAGTTAATATAAATAAACTTTATTGATAAATACATATTTATCTTACTCGATAAACTTCTCCATTTTCTCAGCTCCAGTATTAAACAGAGCATATCGATGTGCTTCAAAACATAACTGTGAATCCATGACAAAAGTATTTTTTTTCTTACTTCCAATTGGATGGCCAATACTAGGGAATAAAGGTGACAAATTTTGAGAGCACTCATCATCCACCATTTGGTACATACTGAATTTTGTTTTCACGTCATCATGTAGGTATCTCGAACAAAAAGTCAAGCACTCATCAGCCACAAAACCTTCTGCTATTGACGCTTCTAGACAAGATCGATGCGTACAAACGCCTTGTACTTACATAGGTTTCTCTCAATGGGATACATCCAACGAAGATGAGCCGGTCCCCCAAGCTTAATTTCATTCACCAAATGAACAGGCAAATGTGGCATTATGTCAAAATATGTTGGATGGAATTTTTTTTCAAGCTCACATGTTATTCAACAATTTCAGACTTCATTTTTTCAAGATCTCTTTTCCTTATGACCTTACTACATATAGCTATAAAGAAATTTCCCAACCTAATCAAGGCCAATGATACATTCTTGGGAAACACTTTTCTAACAGCAACCTGGAGCAAGTAATGCATCATAAAATGAGCGCCATGACTCTTGTTCCCTGATATTTTCATCTCCTTCACATGCACGCGTTCTGAAATATTCGACACACACCCTTTTGGTAATTTAGCATTTTTCATGACAGTACAAAATAAACTTTTCTCTTTTGGTTTCATGTAGAAACAAGATTTAGCCAAACTTATAGTTCCATCATTATTTATTTTTGGTTGTAGCTCCTTTCGTATCCCCATTTCTTGCAAGTAATAGCGAGAATTTTCATGGTCCTTTGACTTTCCATCTATTTCCAATAAAGTCCCGAGCAAACTATCACATATGTTTTTCCCAATTTGCATCACATCAAGATTGTGCCTCAATTTATTATGAACCCAATATGGAAATTAAAAAAAAATGGATCTCTTTTTCCACGGACCCTTAGCACTCTGAGGCCTTTTTTTAGTTCCCTTTCCAAAGATATTGTTGAATTCGATCAGCTCTTCAAACACTTCCTCACCCGAAAAAGGAGCAGGTGCAAGTCTGTGCTCCTCTTTACCGTCAAATGACTTCTTATCTCTTCGGAATGGATGATCAAGAGGAAAAAATCTTCGATGACCCAAGTAACACATCTTGTGACTATGTTTGAGATATTGAGAGCACATGTCATAATTTCAAGTGGGGCATGCCAATTTCCCCTTAGTGCTCCACCCTGAAAGCATAGCTAATGCTGGAAAATAACTAACAGTCCACAATAAGGCAGCACGCATTCAGAAAGTTTGGTTGGCTACAACATCAAATGTGTCTATCCCTGTTTCCCATAGTTCCTTCAATTCTTCAAGTAATGGTCGTAGGTACACGTCTATATTATTTTCCGGAGACGATGCACCTGGAATGATCATAGACAACATTATATACTCTGGCTTCATGCACATCCACGGTAATAAATTATAGTTCATTAACATAACATGCCACGTGCTATGAGAAATGCTCATCGTCCGAAATGGGTTGAAACCATCACTAGAAAGACCCAATCTAATATTACGAGGACCGCTAGAGAAATCTGGGTGCAAAGAATCAAAATCCTTCCAAGCTTCCCCATCAGCAGGATGTCTTATATTCCCATTATTGAGTCGTTCATTAGTATGCCATCTCATCGTAGTAGCCGTTTCAGGACACATGAATATCCTCTGAAGCCTAGGCTTTAAAGGAAAGTACCTTAAAATCTTTGCAACGATTTTAGAGCTTGCATTAGTCAAAGGACCATCATTCTTCCATCTTGAAGACCCACAAATAGAGCAATTATCGGCCTTCTCATTTTCTTTCCAAAATAACATGCAATCATTGGGGCATGCATGTATTTTTTCATAATGGAGACCCAAATCTTTTATCATGCTTTTAGCCTTGTTGAAAGATTCTGGTACCTGAGCAAAGGGAAATGCCTCTTTTATCAACTCTAACAGATCTGAGAAAGCCACATTACTCAACCCATGCAAGGATTTAAGCAAGTACAACCGAATATTGAAACTTAATTCACTGAAATTTTCACACCCCGAATATAACTCTTGTTTTCCTTCCTCTAGTAATTTGAAAATTTTCCTTGCATCTTCAGATTGTCTTTCCCCAGCTCCTTCTTCATCCCCTGCCTGACCATTTATATTTCTAAATGTATCATGAACCATTCCATCAATATCGTTACGCATGTTAGAACCTTCATCATCATTGCTTGGAGAAGGTGTATTTCTTGAGGAAAGTCCCTCCCCGTGGAAAATCCATTTGGTATAACCATCAACAAACTCATGAACAACCAAATGATCCTCCACCACATTTCTATAATGCCAATAGCAATTAATGCACTTTTTGCAAGGGCATAATATTTCATTTCCTTGGGCGGCTCGTTCAAATGCCTTATCAAGAAAATCATTCACTCCACCTATATTCTCATCCGTCCATCTAAGGAGATTCATCTAAATTTTATCACCATAATCCATGGATATCATATATAATATATTCAAATCACTAAAATTAGTATTCAAGGTACGCAAGTTCAAGGGATCAAAAAGTCCATACTTGGAGGTTAAAAAACAAAGAATCTACCTTTTCAGAAAACCTATACAATGTAAAAAGAGATGTACGATAAGGAATTGTGAATAAAAAATATTCAATTAAGATTGTGAGATTGCAAAGTTAATTACACAATTCACTTTTCTCTATGAAAAGAAAATTTGACACCTAAAGGAAATTCACTTTTCTCTATGGAATCTGCTATATGGATCATTCTTACATACTACACCATTGGCTTTGCGAGTTCTACTTCATTTCAACTTGTAGTCTCAATTGTTTACTCGGTTAAATTATATATTGTTGAATAGGGATTTTCCAAGAGTGCACAAGACTCAATAGCAAAGAGGGACTTGCTTAAAGAACATTTAAGAGGTCGGCATTCTGCTACTCCTTACAAGAGGTTATGATGCAAAACAATATCTAGAAACTGAAATTTAAAGGATAACTATCCAAAGCCATTCAACAGTTTGAAACACATTCCAAACATAATCCCTTTCCTTTCACCTCTCTGTTTTGTTAAATTCTTTGAAATCTGTAGTACGTATAGCTTAATAAATCCACGATTAAAGGAAAATAGTCAGTGGATACCAGTTGGCATGAATAACTCCCTTCCTAGCAATACATTTACCTGAGGCTATAATTGACAAACAGGAATAAGAGTCATATCAAATCAATCCCTTCGTAGATTCTGTGTTAGCTGGCAGCTTTACTTGTTTATTTCCTCAATGAAAACATAAATAAATTTGACAACGGCTTATAATTTTTAGGGTGAGGGGAGGAGGGGGTGTATGTAAAACATAAACATTGCTGATGCTGCAAATTTCCACCATTGTACAAAAGTAGCATGATATATCAAATAAATACATGAAAAAACAAACACAGAAAATTAAGTACATTTGTGGTAGGGAAATCTCATAGTCTAAAACGCTAATAGATAAGATAACTACCGGGTATGCAGTTGACAAAAGGTAAATGCCCACACTGCTAAATAAAGTATCAAAAATTCGCACACATAATTATCATTGTTATAACAGTAAGGAGTGACTGAGACGAGTCACTTAAAAAAAAACCTTAGTGGGTTGCTTTGAAAGATGCGTGCAAATACACAGCCCCATAAAACTTGTGACAGGATGCAGCACATGCTGACATATTAAGGATATTCATTTCTATAGCTAGTTAGAATCTGAACGAAAAGTATGATCCCAGAATTAAAATCAGCTAGTACTCGAGCATCATTCTACAGAACAATAAAGAATGGGGAGAGAATAATGTTATAATTACCCTATTGATGGTTCCATAGACTTCAAAACCCAATGCTGGATTAGTTGCAGATGTTGAATTAAATAGCGGACCTAAACCACCAAAAAGACAACAAAGACAAATTTAGGTTCAGTTATGAAAACGATAAAGAAGTACCGCATGTGCTTTTCAGTAAATCTAGCATTTCACTGTTTTAGAGTTTTCTACATTTCTTTTAAGGAATATAATTGTTTATCTCAACACTCATTTAAAATACACGTCTCAAGCTAGAACAAAAACTAATCAAGTAATCTATTGGAAACATTACTAGGTAATATAAAATGGAAGAGATGTACTAACTATATTACTCAAAAACATTCTGATGCCTTCTGGTTCATTTCCTTTTTCGTGTGTGTGGTTGGGGGAGGGGGTTGCATAAAAATCAATGTATATAAATGAATTCTTTTTAAGAGTGTGAAGATGTACATCACATTCTCTCTGGGGTTGATACAAGGCATCTGTGAATATGCGAGTATGCTCATTATCTCAAAAATTGGACCGAACACATTTATATAATGAAAATTTCGATAATTTATGGTCGAAACAAGCATATGATATTTGTGTATCTATAATCAATCTCATTAAGAGTAAAATGGATAGTTTAAAGTTGAATTGTTTAAAACATTAGAAAGGTAACATTATCACATAAATTGGGACATAGAGACTAACCCAGTAATGTTAGACTGAGTAAAAGCAAGAAGAGTTGCAACATCAACTGCCATGACAAGAACTGCTTTATACAACTTGTTCAGAAAGCTATTAAAAATAGAATTTTTTTCAGCCCAAACAAAGAAGATTAAATTTATGATTGTACAGGACTCACAAATCTAATCTGCAGAAAGCCAGAAACACCTTTCATTGGGAGGTTTTAAAGATACTAAAAGTAAAGAAAATTACATAAAGGACCAAACTTTTTAGCTCATAAATGATTCTTCGCAAAAAACCCAAAACAAAAAAATGGCCAAAGTTTTACACCTTTTGCATGCCCCACACTGGAAAAGAACCATAGAATCAAAATGGGTATCCACAAGAATTTGCAAAACAGATAAACTTCCAACAACATTGCTTGAGGAGGAAAAAAAGGGCAATCTTGAATCAACAAAAAACAAGCTAAAATGCCAAAAAATATACCTGTCAGAGCCCTTATATCTTAGACCTTAGAACCAATCTTGAAAATACAATTCAAAAGCCTAAAAGAATTGTACACGAAACATATCACATAAGATTCAAAGAAGAAATGAAGAAAAGAAGTAAAGGCAACTGGAGGAGTAAAGAACAGGCAGATGTTAATTTTTGACATAAATGAAAGAAAGCAGCAATAGACATATGACATAAAATATTTGACACAAAACTCATATATACAACCAAAATATAAGGCAATTTGTACAGAGTAGAATCATACCAAATGTTGAAATTGAGATTTCAACTTTGAATCACTTATATATAATACATAATTAATAGGTAACATCGTAAACATGATGTCTTGATTAAGAACCAGAAAGAGCAAAGAGAGCAAAAAAATCTTATTACCTTAGTATTTGGGTCTTCAAATTATTCTCCGATCTTTGTTTGTAACCTTTACACAACAAATTGACCTAATTAAGCCCTTCAAAAGATACAAACCCTTTGCACAAAATCTTAGTTTCTCAGATTCTTTCTACACTTAATCAAACTAAACCTCAAAAACTCTAAATTAAAAGAGGATTGAGGGTTTTCAGGGCATCGGAGGGGAGATGGGGGTATCAGAGATTTAGAGAGAGAGAGAGAGAGATGGGGGAATAAATGATTTTGAAGAGGAAGAAGAAGATTATTGCAAATCGAGCTCAGCGCCAGTGTAGAAGGAGGCTAGCTTAATGTGGAATTGGGGTATCGACGTTGGGTATACACGTACGGCAAGTATAATACAAATATTTTTTTATTTAATATTTAGGTTATTAAATTATTAAAAAAATAAATAAATAGGGGATATTTGGCGGGTAAACAAAAATTCGAGGGGGGGGGGGGGGGAATAAAGAGGGAAAACATAACCTCTCCAATAGTTATTTTTCATAAAATTCCGTTCCAGTAGATAGTTTTATTAGGACGGTTTATATAACTGTTGCTTTAGATAAATCTATAACAATGGTTTTTTTGCAATGGCAACGGTTGTATAGTTAAAGTGTGCTGATATCCGTTAAATGCAAATGTAATGGTTGTAACCATTACCATATATATTCTATGGCAATGGTTGTTGAACCGTTGCTAAAATTACTGTTCCCATAGACCCATTTTCTGGTAGTGTCTCGTAGAAGCTTGTGGCTTACGGTGTTCCGGGTCTTGGGAATGTTATGTATATTTCGAGAGTTGACTATTGTATATGCCGAGCGGCATCTCAATTGCTTATTTAAATTATTTTTTACTGTTAGTCGTTAATTTTTATGTTTTCATTTCATTTCCGCAAAGTGTTAGGCTTACCTAGTCGTAGAGACTAGGTTCCATGACAATAATTCACGGAGGGAGAATTTGGATCATGACAAGTTGGTATCAGAGCTCTAGGTTCATAGGTGTCGTGAGTCACAAGCCGGTTTATTAGAGTCTCGCGGATCAGTACGGAGACATCTAAACTTATCTTCGGGAGGCTATGAAACTGTTAGGAACAATCATACTTCTTTTGAGTCATCGTCGTGCAAGTTATTGGCATCAAATTCTAAAATTCTCTATTCTTTCTCACAGATGGTGAAGAACCGTACCAGGAAATATGATGACCATGCACCCGCGCCCCCTGCTAGAGCCCCCAGAAGCCGGGGCCGAGATAGAGGACTACCAAGTGGTGCAGCCAGAGCACCCGGGTGAGTTACGACAGAAGAGCCCCCAGCAGCTCTAGCTTGATGGTAGGCACCGGAGGTTCCTATTGTTGTACCTGCCCTATAGGAGACTCTAGCCCAGTTCATGAGCATGGTAAGCACCCTAGCTCAGACTGGATTGATTCCACTAACTCCCGCCACATCTCAGGCCGGGGAAGGGGCACAAACTCCCGCATCCCGTACTCCTGAGCAGAGGGTCCAGATTGATCAGGCCCCAGAGTTCATTCCTATACAGCCGGTAGCTCCGGTTCAGCATGCGACCAGGACAACTTCTTCTAAGGCGCGACAACTTCTTCTAAGGCGCATCAACTCAGACTTGAGAGGTACAAGAAGTATCACCCACCTACCTTCAACGGATTGGCTTTAGATGATGCTCAGAGTTTTCTGGAGGAGTGTCATTGTATTCTCCGTACTATGGGCATAGCAGATACGAGTGGGGTATATTTTACCACTTTCCAACTTAGAGTATCATCCTATAAGTGGTGGTATGCTTATGAGTTGAGTAGCCCGGACGAGCCAGCCTCACTTACATCGACTCAGTTATCGTATATGTTTCTGAGAGAGTATGTCCCTCAGAGCCTCAGAGATGCATGGCGCGCAGAGTTTGAGAAGTTGCACCAGGGTGCTATGACTGTGTCAGAGTATGCAGTCTGTTTTAGTAAGTTGGCTCGACATGCACCGGCCTTAGGTTCCACAGTCCAGGAGAGAATCCGTCGCTTCATTGAGGGGCTCCATCCTAGCATCTGATTCAATATGGCCAGGGAGTTGGAGATAGATATCTCTTATCAGCAGGTTGTGAGTATTGCTAGGATATTGGAGCGCATGCTTGCCCGGGACAAAGAGGAGAGAGTGCCCAAGAGGTCTCTGGAGACTGGTTATTATTCTGGAGCTTGTGCCCCAGCACCTCTTCATGGTAGGGTTTATGTGAGTAGCCCTGTTCATTCATCTCGTCCACCCGCCAGTGGTGTTCCAGCCCCTTCTAGGCATCATGAGCCTTATTATGCACCGCCGGTATCTAGTGTACCTCCTGCTCGGGGTGCTGTTAACGGCCAGTCCAGCAAACCTGGCCCGAGTCAGTCACAACAGCCACGCCCTTCGAGGGGTTTTTTTGAGTGTGGCGACACTCACCATATGGTGAGGGATTGCCCCAGACTTAGGAGGGTTGTACCTCCACAGACTTCTCAGCCACCATGTGCTCCACCAGGTCCTCATGCCATGATTCCAGCACCAGCTACCGCACTCAACTGCTCAGCTAGCTCGAGGTGGAGGTCGGAGAGGTCGAGTTCGGCCTAGAGGGGGACGCCAGGCCAAGGATTATGCTCTTCCGGCTTGTACAGAGGCAGTCGCTTCCGAATTTGTCATTAGAGGTATTGTTCTAGTCTTCATAGAGATGCATCAGTATTACTTGACCTAGGCTCTACGTATCCATATGTGTCATCTTATTTTTCCCAAAATTTGAGCGTATCTAGGGATTTATTGAGTTCCCCTATTTATGTGTCTACTTTTGTGGGAGATTCTCTTATTGTGGACCGCGTGTATCGGTCATTTTTGATTGCTGGTTTTGAGACCAGAGCCGATTTATTATTACTCAGCATGGTAGATTTTTATGTTATCTTGGGCATGGACTGGTTGTCGCCCCATTATGTTATTCTTGATAGTCACGCTAAAATCGTGACGCTGGCTATGCTAGGCTTACTGCGATTAGAGTAGAAGGGTACCTTAGAGTATACTCCCCGCAGAGTTATTTCATTTCTTAAGGCTCAACGAATGGTTGAGAAGGGGTGAAACACGTATTTAGCTTATGCGAGAGATATCAGTATTAATACCCCTATAGTTGAGTCAGTTCCAGTAATGAGGGACGTTCTGTATGTACTTCCAGCTGATCTTCTGGGCATGCCACTCGACAGAGATATGTATTTTAGCATTGATTTGTTGTTGGGCACTAAACCCATCTCTATTCCTCCATACCGTATGGCTCATCCTCAGTTGAAGGAGTTAAAGGAGCATTTGCATGAGTTGCTTGATAAGGGCTTCATTCGGCCTAGCGTGTCACCTTGGGGTGATCCAGTCTTGTTTGTGAAGAAAGAGGATGGTTTCCATGCGTATGTGTATTGATTATCGCCAGCTGAACAAAGTTATAGTGAAGAACATGTATCTGTTTCCTCGTATTGATGACTTATTTTATCAGTTACAAGGTTCCAGGGTGTTTTCCAAGATTGACTTACGGTCAGGCTATTATCAGTTGAAGATTCGGGAGCCAGATATCCCAATGACTGCCTTCAGGACCCGATATGGTCACTATGAGTTTATTGTTATGTCTTTTGGGCTGACCAATGCCCCAGCAGCCTTTATGCATTTGACACACAGTGTGTTCCAGCCTTATCTTGACTCCTTCATCATTGTGTTTATTGTCGACATTCTGGTGTACTCCCGGACTCGGGAGGATCATGAGCAGCACCTGAGGACTGTGCTTCAGAATTTGAGAGAAAAAAATTTGTATGCAAAATTATCAAAGTGTGAGTTTTGGCTAGGCTCAGTGGCAGTCTTGGGTCATGTAGTATCGAGTGATGGGATCAAGGTGGATCCAAAGAAGGTGGAAGTAGAGCAAAGTTGGTGTAACGACCAGGTCGATTGTTTCGTGAGATTAGCCTCGTTTCCCCTATTTATGCTTTATCGTATATTGCTTAGCCTGTTTATGTTGTGTTGGGTCGGATGGTTTGGATTCGGGGTGGTCGTGGTGAGAATTGCTTAGCCTATTTAATAGTTGAAAAAGTCAACCGGGAGTTGACTTATTGGTAAACAACCTCGGAATTTGGATTTTATGGCTCAGATAGCTTCGTTAGGTGATTTGGGACTTAGGAGTGTATTTGGAATGAAGTTTTGATGTCCGGTGTAGAATTAGGCTTGAATTGGCGAAAAATAATGTTTGGCGATTTTCGGTCGGCGGTGGAAAATAGGATATCAGGGTTGGAATGGGATTCTAAAAGTTGGGGAAGGTTCCTAATGTCATTTTGGATATGTGTTCAAAATTTTAGGTCAATCAGACCTGTTTTGGTTGGTTTCGGCATCATTGACAAAATTTTGAAGTTTCAAAGTTCATAGGCTTGAATTTGATGTAATTTTGGTGTTTTCATGTTTTTTTGGTGTTTCGAAAGCTCGACTAAGTTTGAATGATGTTACGGGGTGTGTTAGTATGATTGGTTGAGGTCCCGGGGTCCTCGGGTGTATTTCGGATGCTCAAATGGGCACTTTTTGGCCTTAAGAAGTCTGTTGTTTTCTGGTCTTTTAGCAGTAGTGAATTCTTCACTGCGATCACGTGGATTCATCCGCGATCGCGTAGAGTAAAAGAGTGGGCCAGGCATTTTGTTCTATGCGATCGCGTGGTTAGGATTGTGATCGCATAGGTTGAGCAGGTGAAGCAGTGCGATCGCGTGGGCTGTTGTGCGATCTCATAGAGGTTCTGAGGCGCGTGTGTGGGATGGTCATTTGTTCTATGCGATCAGGTGTATTTGTATGCGATCGCGTATAGTGGTCTGGGATGTGCATCGTGATCGCGTGGGTTGAGTCGCGATTGCACTGAAGGGATTTTAGGTGCTGGGCAGAATGTTTTAAAGGCCCTATTTGCATGAGTAGCTCATATTTTCCTCCATTGTTGAGCGAGTTGAGAGATATTTGAGAGGGTTTGAAGAAGAAATCGAAGGGGATCACTTAGAGGTAAGGTTTTCAACTTCATAACTCGTTTCTATATCGTTTTCTAAGTAATTAAACCGAAAAATTGTTGAAATTAAACCCAAATTTGGGGAGGTTAGATGCATGAGATTGGAATTTTCTTTTGAGGAATTGAGTGTGAAATTGTGGTCCGATTTTAGTGTTCTTTGTATGTATAGAATCGTGGGAGGTCAAGGATTCTAGTGATGTAAATTTTATCGAATTCCATGATTTGGGCCCGGGGCTCGAATTTGGCCAAATTTCGGGAATTGTGCTAAAATTTGTATCTTTCGATTGTGTTTTGTTCCGCTAGCGTATATTGATGATGCTTATCTGGTTTTGGTTAGATTCGGAGCATTTGGGAGCCCGTTCGAGGGGCAAGCGCATCGCGGAGTAGCTTTTGGGTTGTTTTGAGGTAAGTAACGATTGTAACTCTAAACCTGAGGGTATGACACCCCGTTATTTGATATTGTGTTGATAAATGAGGTGACACACACGCTAGGTGACGAGCTGGTGGAGTGCACCGATAGGGATTATGACTCGGTCCGTCCCCATCGACTATTAAGCCGCGTATTCGATTTGAAACCTCACGACATCCTGTCTTTTAGAAGTTTATACTTGTTATGGGCTATGAGCCATGTTTGGGGGCTTCTGCCAAACTGTTTAGACCCTCAGGGGGTACTTTTACACTATTCTACCACTATCCTGTTAGTAAATTGTGAACTTAGTCATTGTTTCCTAATTTTTGTTATTTTTACTGTTATCACACTGCTTTGAAAACTCTGAAAAGTATTTTGGGCTGAGTCTCGTAAGTCGAGATAATTGCCCATGTGGCTTCTGAGGGTGACTGAGTCAGGCCGAGAGCCGAGTATGTGAGGATAGTTATGGGACGGGCTGCACGCCGCATCAATATATGTGTATATTATATGTGGGTCGGGCTGCACGCCGCAACAATATAGATTACATATATATGGATCGGGCTGCACGCCGCAACAGTATATGTTATATATGGATCGGGTTGCACGTCGCAGCAATATACATATTGGATCGGGCTGCACGCCGCATCAGATATAACGCTTTGGCGGAAGGAGCCCCTTCAGGAGTCTGTACACCCCCAGTGAGCGCAGTCGACTATTATATGGATCGGGTTGCACGCCGCAGTATAAATATATTCTATTATATGGATTGTGTTGCACGCCGTAATATAAATATATGTTATGTATATGGATCAAGCTGCACGCCGCGTCAGTACAATTATATATATATATAAATATAGTGGAGCGGGCTGCCCGCAACAGCAGTTGTGTGTGTTCATGGTACTTACTGAGTATGAGTGTTAAGTGAGAGCATGAGATACTGATAGTGGAGTCACGAGTGACTGCGAGGCTTGCCCGAGAGGCTTTATTATGAGTGATACTGTGCTCGCGGGGCTTATATTTCATGAAAACACTGTTTTTCACTCTTATTTACAGTGAGCCCCTGCTAATAGATGTTGGGCAGATGTTTTCATACAAGATTTTTTAATGGAAACCGGAGTTTTATGAAATATTCGGAATTGTAGATTCCTGATTTGATATGTTCATTTCCATTGTTATTCACTATATGGATTTACATGATTTAAATTGCTCGTCACTACACTCAAGTTTTTAGTTAGATTGATTATTTACCGAGTTGACGTACTTACGTTACTCCCTGCACCTCTGTGTGCAGATCCAGGTACCGGACCATCTCGCTAGTTGATTTCTGGACAACCTTGGAGTTTTTCGAGGATTGAGGTAGCTGCTCAGCGTCCCCAGCTCACTGGTAGTGCCTATTGTTATTCCGGGTCTTCAGGAGACCTTGGCCCAGATCTTGACGGCGTGTACTACCCTTTCTCAGGTAGTTGCCGCTACTTCTCCGGCCGGGGAAGGTAGTCATACTCCAGTTGCCCGGACACTTGAGTAGGCTACTCAGGGCCAGCAGACATCGGGGGCGGTTCCAGCCCAGCCGGTTGCCCTTTTTCGGGACTTGGTGGTTCCGGCTATGCCAGAGGACGAGCAACATAGACTGGAGAGGTTTTGTAGACTACAGCCTCCGACATTCAGTGGTGATGAGGGCGAGGATGCCCAGGGTTTTCTAGATAAGTTCCAGAGGATGCTGCATACTGCTGGGAATTTGGAGACCAGTAGGGTCTCATTTGCTATATTTCAGTTTTCTGGTGTTGCTTTCACTTGGTGGGTGTCTTTTGAGTAGGCCTATTGGTTCAGCACCCCTCACCTGGCAGCAGTTCTCCACTATTTGTTTGGAGAAGTATGTACCCCAGTGACACAAGGAGGAGCATCACAGGCTTTTTGAGCAGCTGCGTCAAGGAGAGCTATCAGTGGCGCAGTACGAGATGCGGTTTTCGGAGTTGGCTCGTCATGCCACCGAGTTGGTCCCTACTGATAGGGAGAGGATTAGGAGTTTTATAGATGGACTTACTTATCAGCTCTGCCTTTTCATGACCCGGGAGAGAGTATCAGATGCTATATTCTAGCAGGTTGTCGATATTGCTCGAGATATTGAGTCGGTTCGCCACCAGGAACGGGTAGAGAGGGAGGCCAAGAGGCCTCGTGGATCAGGTGGTTCTAGTGGTGCTCCTTCTACGGGGCAGTTTCAGCATGGCAGGGGCCGTTCATTCAGGCTTCCTCGATCAGGCCGCCCAACCTATAGTGGTGCATCTTTGGGGCATGGCCCTCGTAGTTTTCAGCCAGGACATTCTTCATTTGGTGCTCTTCCAACCCAGAGTACAACTTGAGCACCACCATCTTAGGGTTCTTCTATGCATGGTTCTCCTAGTGGCCATTCTGGTGCCAAGGGTTCATTTCAGTCCTAGTCTCCAGCTCCAGGGAGCTGTTATGAGTGCGGAGAGTTCGGGCATATGAGGAGGCAGTGTCCTCATCTTCTTGGAGGTCCATCTCAGCTGAGGAGCCAGACTTCGACTTCAGATCCAGTTACTTCACCACTCACCCAGGCAGCCAAGGGTGGTAGTCAGTCAGCTAGAGGCCGCCCTAGAGGGGGAGGTCGAGCGGGTGGAGGTCAGGCCCGTAAGTATGCCTTTCCAGCCAGGCCAGATTCTATCGCCTCCGATGTAGTGATCGCATTTATTGTCTCAGTTTGTTGCCGAGATGCTTTGGCTTTATTTGACTCTGGTTCTACATATTCCTATGTTTCTTCATATTTTGCCCATTTTCTGGATATGCCCTGTGAGTCTTTAGTTACATCTGTTTATGTGTCGACTCCGGTGGGTGATACTGTTGTTGTGGACCGTGTGTATCGGTCCTGTGTGATATCTATTGGGGGTCTGGAGACCCGAATGGACCTACTGTTACTCAGCATGGTCGATTTTGATGTGATATTGGGCATGGATTGGTTATCTCTGTGTCATGCTGTTCTTGATTGTCATGCTAAGACCATGCCCTTAGCTATGCCCAGATGTCCGAGGATTGAGTGGAGAGGTACTTCTGATTATGTGCCTAGCAGGGTGATTTCCTACGTGAAGGCCCAGCGTATGGTTGAGAAGGGGTGCTTATTGTATCTGGCTTTTGTGGGGGATGTCAGTGGTGAGACTCCCGCTATTGATTAGGTTCATGTGGTCCGTGATTTTTCGGTCGTGTTTCCTGTAGACCTACCAGGCATGTCGCCTGACAGGGACATTGATTTTGGTATTGACATGGTTCCAGGCACTCAGCCTATTTCTATTCCACCTTATGGTATGGCACCAGCGGAGCTAAAGGAATTAAATGAGCAGCTTCAAGAACTCCTAGATAAGGGTTTCATTCGGCCTAGTGTGTCACCTTGGGGTGCACCAGTGTTATTTGTAAAAAAGAAGGATGGTTCTATGCGTATGTGTATTGATTATCGGCAGCTAAACAGAGTTACGGTGAAGAACCGGTATCCCTTGCCTCGTATAGATGACTTGTTTGATCAGTTGCAAGGTGCCAGAGTATTTTCTTAGATTGACTTGCATTCCGGCTATCATCAGTTGAAGATTCGGGGGCCAAACATCCCGAAGACTGCTTTCAGGACTAGATATGGTCATTATGAGTTTCTGGTTATGTCATTCGGGTTGACCAATGCCCCAGCAGCCTTTATGCACTTGATGCATAGTGTATTCCGGCCTTATCTGGATTCTTTCGTCATCGTGTTCATTGATGATATCTTGGTTTATTCCCGATCTCGGGAGGACCATGAGCAGCATTTGAGAGTTTTGCTTCAGACCTTGAGAGAGAAGAGATTGTATGCAAAATTTTTGAAGTGTGAGTGCTGGCTTAATTCAGTAGCATTCTTGGGGCACGTGGTGTCCAGTGAGGGTATTCAGATTGATCCGAAGAAGGTAGAGGCGGTGCATAGTTGGCCTAGACCGTTATCATCTACTGAGATTCGTAGTTTCCTTGGTTTGGCAGGGTACTATCACCGTTTTATCGAGGTATTCTCATCTATTGTAGCACCTATGACCAGACTGATCCAGAAGGGTGCTCAGTTGAGGTTGACTGAGGAGTGTAAGGAGAGCTTTCAGAAGCTCAAGTCAGCTTTGACTACAACTCCGGTATTGATTTTTCCTACGGGTTCAGGTTCTTATAAAGTTACTGTGATTCCTCGAGAGTTGGCCTTGGAGCGATTCTGATACAGGATGGTAGGGTGATTTCCTACGCGTCCAGACAGTTGAAGGTGCACGACAAGAATTATCCGGTGCACGATCTTGAGCTAGCAGCTATTGTTCACGCCTTGAAGATTTGGCGTCATTATTTGTATGGAGTGCATTATGAGGTTTTCACTGATCACCTTAGCCTGTAGCATCTGCTTAAGCAGAAGGATCTGAATTTGCGTCAGAGGAGGTGGTTGGAACTTCTCAAGGATTACGACCTCACTATCTTATATCATCTGGGGAAGGCCAATGTAGTGGCCGATGCCCTGAGTCACAGAGGAGAGAGTTTGGGGAGTTTAGCCTACCTTCCAGTAGCAGAGCGACCTTTAGCACTTGATTTTCAGGCTTTAGCAGGTCAGTTGGTGAGATTGGATCTATTAGAGCCTCTGCGGGTATTGGCTTGTGTAGCCTCCAGGTCTTCTCGTTATGATCAGATCAGAGCACGCCAGTATGATGATCCACATTTGCTTGTTCTTCAGGACATGGTCCGTCGCGGTGATTCCAGGGATGTGGTTATTTATGATGATGGGGTCATGAGGATGCAGGTCCGGATTAGCGTGCCCAATGTGGATGGGCTTCGAGATTTGATTCTGGCTGAGGCCCATAGTTCGCGGTATTCCATCCATCTGGGTGCCGCGAAGATGTATCAGGATCTGCGACAACATTATTGGTGGAAGCGGATGAAGAAGGATATTGTTGAATTTGTAGCTCGGTGTCTCAACTGTCAGCAGGTCAAGTATGAGCACTAGAGGCCAGGTGGATTGCTTCAGAGATTTGATATTCCGGAGTGGAAGTGGGAGCGAATCACCATGGACATCGTAGTTGGGCTCCCACAGACTTCGAGGAGGTTTGATGCTATATGGGTTATTGTGGATCGACTGACCTAGTCCGTGCACTTCATTCATGTTGGTACTACTTATTCTTCAGAGCGGTTAGCTGAGATGTATATCAGGGAGATTGTCCGATTGCATGGGGTTCCAGTTTCTATCATTTCTGACAGAGGTACTTAGTTCACATTTCAGTTGCGGAGAGCCGTACAGAGAGAGTTGGGTACTCGGGTCGAGTTGAGCACATCGTTTCATCCTCAGACCGACGGGCAGTCGGAGCGTACTATTTAGATTTTTGAGGGTATTTGCGTGCACGTGTCATTTATTTTGGTTCATGGGACCAGTTTCTACCACTCGTGGAGTTTGCATATAATAATAGTTATAAGTCGAGTATCCAGATGGCTCTGTATAAGGCTTTATATGGTAGGAGGTGCAGATCTCCGGTTGGTTGGTTTGAGCCGGGCGAGGCTAGGCTATTGGGCACAGAACTGGTTCAGGATGCGTTGGATAAGGTGAAATTGATTTTGGAGCGGCTTCGCACGACGCAGTCTAGGCAGAAGAGTTATGCAGATTGGAAGGTCCGAGATGTGTCTTTCATGATTGAGGAGAAGGTACTAATGAAGGTGACACCTATGAAGGGTGTTATGAGGTTCGGGAAGAGGGGAAAGCTGAGTCCCCGATTTATTGGGCCTTTTGAGGTGCTTCAGAGGGTTGGGGAGGTGGCTTATAAACTTGACATGCCTCCCAGTTTATCGAGTATTCATATGGTGTTCCATGTTTCGATGCTCCGGAAGTATGTTGGTGACCCATCTCATGTTTTTGACTTCAGCATGGTTCAACTCGAGGGTGATATGTCATATGAGGTAGAGCTAGTGACTATTTTGGGTCGTCAGGTCAGAAAGCTGAGGTCTAAGGATATAGCTTCAGTGAAAGTTCAGTGGAGAGGACAGTCAGTGCAGGGTGCCACCTGGGAGATCGAGCGGGAGATGCGGGACAGATATCCTCACCTATTCGAGACTCCAGGTACGATTCTAGACCCGTTCGAGGACGAAAAATTATTTAAGAGGGGGAGGATGTAACGACCTGGCCGGTCGTCTTATGAGATTAGCCCCGTTTCCCCCATTTATGCTTTATCGTATATTTCTTAGCCTGTTTATGTTGTGTTGGGTTGGATGTTTTGGGTTCGGGGTGGTCATGGTGAGAATTGAGACACTCAGTCTCTTAAATTAGCTTAATAGTTGAAAAAGTCAAGTAGGAGTTGACTTATTGGTAAACGACCTAGGAATGCAGATTTTATGGCTCGGATAGCTTCATTAGTTGATTTGGTACTTAGGAGTGTGTTAGGAATGGATTTTTGATGTCCGGTGTAGAATTAGGCTTGAATTGGCGAAAGTTAGTTTTTGGCGATTTTCGGTCGGTGGTGAAAAATAGGCTATCAGGGTCAGAATGGAATTTCGGAAGTTGGGGCAGGTTCGTAATGTCATTTTGGATATGTGTGCAAAACTTTAGGTCAATCGGACGTGTTTTGGTTGGTTTCGGCATCGTTGGCGAAATTTAGAAGTTTCAAAGTTCATAGGCTTGAATTTGATATAATTTTGGTGTTTTCGTGTTATTTTTTGGTGTTTTGAAGGCTCGACTAGATTTGAATGATGTTATGGGGTGTGTTGGTAGGATTGGTTGAGGTCTCGGGGGCCTCGGGTGTATTTCGGATGCTGAAACGGGCACTTTTTGGCCTTAAGAAGTTTGTTGTTTTCTGGTGTTTTAGTAGCAGTGAATTCTTCACTGCAATCGCGTGGATTCATCCGCGATCGCGTAAAGTAAAAAAGTGGGCCATGCATTTTGTTCTATACGATCGCGTGGTTAGGATTTTGATAGCATAGGTTGAGCAGGTGAAGCAGTGCAATCGCGTGGGCTATGGTTCGATCGCATAGAGGTTCTGAGGCGCATGTCTGGGATGGTTATTTGTTCTATGCGATTGCGTGTATTTGTATGCGATCGCGTATAGTGGTCCTGGTTGTGCATCGCGATCGCGTGGGTTGAGTCGCGATCGTACTGAAGGGATTTTAAGTGCTGGGCAGAATGTTTTAAAGGCCCTATTTGCGAGAGTAGCTCATATTTTCCTCCATTGTTGAGCGAGTTGGGAGCTATTTGAGAGGGTTTGAAGAAGAAATCAAAGGGGCTCACTTGGAGGCAAGGTTTTCAACTGCATAACTTGTTTCTATATCGTTTTCTAAGTAATTAAACCATAAAATTGTTGAAATTAAACCCAAATTTGGGGAGGTTGGGTGCATGGGATTGGAATTTTCTTTTGAGGAATTGAGTGGGCAATTGTGGTCCGATTTTAGTGTTCTTGGTATGTATAGAATCGTGGGAGGTCGATGATTCTAGTGCTGTAAATTTTATCGAACTTCGAGACTTGGGCCTGGGGCTCGAGTTTGGCCAAATTTCGAGAATTCTGTTAAAATTTGTATCGTTCGATTGGGTTTTGTTCCATTAGCGTATATTGATGATGCTAATCCGGTTTTGGTTAGATTCGGAGCATTTCGGAGCCAATTCGAGGGGTAAGCGCATCGTGGAGTAGCTTTTGGGCTGTTTTGAGGTAAGTAACGATTGTAACTCTAAACCTGAGGGTATGACACCCCGTTATTTGATATTGTGTTGATAAATGAGGTGACACACACGCTAGGTGATGAGCGTGGGGGTGTGCACCGATAGGGATTATGACTCGGTACGTCCCATAGCGACTATTAAGCCGCGTATTCAAATTAAAACCTTTCGACATCCTGTCTTTTAGAAGTTTATACTTGTTATGGGCTGTGAGCCATGTTTGGGGCCTTAGGCCGACCTGTTTAGAACCTCAGGGGGGGTACTTTTACACTATTCTACCACTATCCTGTTAGTAAATTGTGAACTTAGTCATTGTTTCCTAATTGTTGTTATTTTTACTGTTATCACACTGCTTTGAAAACTCCGAAAAGTATTTTAGGCTGAGTCCCGTAAGTCGAGATAAATTGCCCAAGTGTCTTGTGATGGTGAGTGAGTCAGGCCGAGAGCCGAGTATGTGAGGATAGTTATGGGGTGGGCTGCACGCCGCAACAATATATGTGTTATATATTATATGTAGATTGGGCTACACGTTGCAAAAATATAGATTATATATATATGGATTGGGATGCACGCCGCAACAATATATTTTATATATGGATCAGGCTGCATGCCGCAACAATTTACATATTGGATAGGGCTGCACGCCGCAACAGATATAGCGCTTGGGATGAAGAAGCCCCTCCAGGAGTCTGTACACCCCTAGAGAGCACAGTCAACTATTATATGGATCGGGCTGCACACCGCAGTATAAATATATGCTATTATATGGATCGGGCTGCACGCCGTAGTATAAATATATGTTATATATATGGATCGGGCTGCACGCCGCAGCAATATAAATATATATATAAATATAGTGGAGCGTTCTTCCCGCCGCAGCAGTTGTGTGTGTTCATGGTACTTACTGAGTACGAGTGTTATGTGAGAGCATGAGATACTGATAGTGGAGTCACGAGTGACTGAGAGGCTTGCCCGAGATGCTTTATTGTGAGTGATATTATGCCCGCGGTGCCTATATTTCATGAAAATACTATTTTCACTCTTCTTTACACTGAGCCCCTGCTAATAAATGTTGGGCAGATGTTTTCATACAAGATTTTTTTAATGGAAACGAAGTTTTATGAAATATTCGGAATTGTAGATTCCTGATTTGATTTTTTCGTTTCCACTGTTATTCACTATATGGATTTACATGATTTAAATTGCTCGTCACTACACTCAAGTGTTTAGTTACATTGATTACTTACTGATTTGGCGTACTCACATTACACGCTGCACGTCTGTGCAGATCCAGGTACCAGGCCATCTCGCTAGTTGATTTCCGGATGAGCTTGGAGTTATTCGAGGATTGAGGTAGCTGGTCAGCGTCCCCAGCTCACCTCCTTTCCTTCCCTCAATTTATAGTTATTTTGGTCTTTTGTACCTCAGAATTTTGTCGTAGAAAGTCACTGTTGTGCATTGTATTTTCAGTATTAGATGCTCATGACAGTTGACTCCAGGTTTTTGCGAAGTGTGTATTTGCTTTATCTCTTTCTGATATATTTAAAATCTGCTAAACTTTGGGGAAATTATGGGATATAATGATAATCTGAAATGGTTGGCTAGCCTAGTTCCATGGTAAGTTCCATCACGGCGTGCTTAGGATTTGGGGTCGTGACAGTTGGCCTAGACCGTCATCGGCTACGAAGATCCGTAGTTTTCTTGGTTTGGCGAGATATTACCGTCGTTTTGTAGATGGATCTATTGCAGCACCTATGACCAGGCTGACCTAGAAGGGTGCTCCGTTCAGGTGGATAGAGGAGTGTGAGGAGAGCTTTCAGAAACTCAAGACAGCTTTGACTACAGCCCCAGTATTGGTATTGCCTATAGGTTTGGGGTCCTACATTGTATACTGTGATGCGTCACAACTTAGTCTTGGCGCGGTGTTGATGCAGGACGTTCGGGTGATTGCCTACGTATCCAGACATCTGAAGGTGCATGACAAGAAGCATCATGTCCACGACCTTGAGTTAGCAGCTATTGTTCATGCCCTTAAGATTTGGCGGCACTATTTCTACGGTGTTCCTTGTGAGATTTACACCAATGATCAGAGTTTGCAACATCTATTCAAGCAAAAGGATCTTAATTTGCGTCAGTGGAGGTGGTTGGAGCTACTTAAGTACTATGATATCACCATTTTGTACAACTAGAGCAAGGCCAATGTGGTGGCCGATACTTTGAGTCACCGGGCGGAGAGTTTGGGGAGTTTGGCATATCTTCCAGCAGTAGAGATACCCTTAGCATTGGATGTACAGGACTTAGCCAGCCAGTTTGTGAGATTAGATATTTCTGAGCTAAGTCGAGTGTTGGCTTGTGTGGTCTCTTGGTCTTCTCTTTATGAGTGTATCAGGGAGCATCAGTATGATGACCCCCATGTTCTTGTCCTTAAGTACACGATCCAGCACAATGCCGCTAAGGAGGTCACTATAGGAATGGTGGCGCATTGAGGATGCATGTCAGGCTATGTGTTCCTAATGTATATGGTTTGCGTGAGTTGATTCTTCAAGAGGCTCATAGCTCCCAGTTCTCTATTCATCTGGGTGCCACAAAGATGTATCAGGACTTGAGGCAAGATTACTGGTGGAGTAGGATGTAGAAGGACATAGTGGAGTATGTTGTTGGGTGCCTAAATTTCCAGCAGGTGAACTATGAGCATCAACGACTGGGTTGGGTTGCTTCAAAAGTTAGAGATTCCGGAGTGGAAATGGGAGCAGATCACTATGGATTTCGTTGTTGGACTCCCACGGACTCAGCGGAAGGTTTGATGCAGTTTGGGTGATTGTGGATAGGCTGACCAAGTCACCTGATTTCATTCTAGTGATGACTACATATTCTTCCGAGCAGCTGGCTCGAATCTACATCTGTAAGATCGTTATGCTTCATGACGCACTAGTATCTATTATCTCTGATCGGGGTATACATTTAGCATCACGATTATGGGAGTCGTACAACAGGAATTGGGTACTAGAGTGGAGCTAAGCACATCATTTCACTCTCAGACAGACGGACAGTTCGAGCGCACTATTCAGATATTAGAGGATATGCTCCATGCGTGTGTGATGGAGTTTGGAGGGTCGTGGGATCAGTTCTTGACACTTGCGGAGTTTGCCTACAACAACAGTTATCAGTCGAGTATCTAGATGGCACCGTATGAGCCTCTGTATTGTAGGAAATGTCGGTCCCTAGTGGGTTGGTTCGAGCCGGGCAAGACCTAATTATTGAGTACAGACGTGGTCCAGGATGCCCTAGATAAGGTGAAGGTGATTTAGGATCGACTTCGCACAACCTAGTCCAGACAGAAGAGTTATGCGGATGGGAAGGTTCGCAATGTAGCATTCATGGTTGGAGAGCAGGTCTTGCTTAGGGTATCGCCTATGAAGGGCGTTATGAGGTTCGGAAAGAAGGGAAAGCTTAGCCCAAGGTGCATTGGTCCTTTTGAGGTGTTGAGGCGTGTTGGGTAGGTTGCTTATAAGATTGCCTTACCTCCTACACTAGTAGGGGTTCATCCGGTATTCCACGTTTCTATGCTCCGAAAGTATCACGGTGATCCAGCTCATGTATTGGACTTCAGCTCAGTCTAGTTGGACAGGGATCTATCTTATGTTGAGGAGCCAGTGGCTATTTTGGACAGGCAGGTTAGAAAGCTAAGGTCAAAGAACATTGTTTCAGTAAAGGTTCAGTGGAGGGGTCAGCCGGTCGATAAGGCGACTTGGGAGACCGAGCAGGATATGCACATCCATTATCCTAATATTTTCACAGCTTCATGTATGTCGCTATACTCGTTCGAGGATGAAACATTTCTTTAATAGGGGAAGGATGTGACGACCCAGCCAGTCGTCTTGAGAGCCATAGCCCCGATCCCCTATTAGCTGCTTCCCCCATATCTATTTATGCTATTGTGACTTGACGAGAGGTTTCATTTTGGTTTTTTGAGTGTTTATGGACACTTAGACCCTAAACGGGAGCTTAGGCATTAGGATTTGGATCGTAGTCAGAATTATGTGAAGATGACTCCGGAATGGAGTTCCTCGGTTGTGTTAGCTCCGTTCGGTGATTTTGGACATAGGGGCGTGTCTGAATTGTGTTTTAGAGGTATGTAGCTCATTTAGGCTTGAAATGGCGAAAGTCGAAGTTTTGGAGATTTTGACCGGCAGTGGAATTTTTGATACCGGGGTCGGATTCCGATTTCGGAAGTTGTAGTAGGTCCGTAGGGTTGAATATGACTTGTGTGCAAAATTTGGGATCAATGGGACGTGAGGTCTCGACATCGGTTGTCGAATTTGGAAGTTTCAAGTTCTTTAAGTTTGAATCGGAGGGTGATTCATGATTTTAGCATTGTTTGACGTGTTTATGGGCTCGATTATGTTCGTATGGTGTTTTAGGAATCGGTGGTATATTTGATTGAGTTCCTGGGAGCCTCGGGTGTGTTTCGGATGCTTAACGGAGGAAATATTGGACTTAGGAAATTTCTAAAGTTGCTGGTTTCTAGTGTTTCGCACCTGCGGTGGGGGGACCGCAGGTGCAGGGCCGCACATGCGGATGATTTAGCGCAGAAGCGGATTTGGAAGGAGTGGTCAGGGGTCACATGTGCGAGGTGAGTTCCACATCTACTATGCCCACAAATGCGCTAGAGAGATCGCATCAGCGGTGGGGGACCGCAGAAGCAGACATAGGTCCGCAGGTGCGACCTTTTGACCGCAGAAGCGGGCAGTGCGTTTTAAGTGAAATTTGCACCTGCGATGGAAATTCTGCAGGCGCGGGACCACAAATGCTGTTGAAGGCTCGCAGACGCGGGATCTGTAGTAGAGAAAAGCCAGATCGAGGGTTTATGTCAATTTTCACCATTCAGACTTGAGAGCTAGGAATTAGGTGATTCTTCAAGGGATTTTCAGAGAAATCTTTGGGGTAACAATTCCTAACTCGTTTTTGGTTGTATTCCATTAATCTATAGTTATTTTCTTCATTAAATTAAGCAAATTGGGTGAGAAGTTTGGAGAAAATGGGAAAAAGTTCTTAAACTGAATTTTTGAGTATTGATTGGGATTTACACATCATATTTGGATAATTTTTGTACGAGTGATCTCGTGAGTGAATGGGTGTTCATATTTTTTGACTTTTACTTGAAATCGCAGGCCCGGGGAGACTTGTTAGTGAGATTTTTTAACTTCTTGCTTTAGCTTTGATTTTAGTAGCTAGATTAGTTCCTTGTAGTTATATTTATGATATGTAACTGATTTTGGATAGATTTGGTCCATTCGGAGTTGGATTTTTGTTGAATGAGCATTGTTACACATTGATTGAGGTTGGTTAAAAGTAAGTGGCTTGCCTAGCCTTGTGTGGGGGAACTCCCCTTAGGATTTGGTACTGTTTTGATATGTGAGCGTCGTGTACGTGAGGTGATGAGTACGTACATGGGCTAATTGTTGTATAAACCCGATTTATGCTAAGTAATAACCTGTTTCCTTCTTATTTGAGTCATATCAGCATATGTAGTATCCTGTTAGATTAGAATAGCATGCTGACTTGTCTTAATTGTTTATCTGAACTCCGTACAATATGTTTAGTGAATTTTCCTATTTTTCCTTGACTTGTACTTGGTCTGAATTGTAGGATTTTGTGTTGTAGCTGTTGAATTCTATTGTTCGAGCTGTGTATTTACATTGGGACTACAGATCAGTATTCCGGGAGATCCCCCTATTTTGTGTATTTACTTTTGGGATTACGGAATGGTATTCCGATAGATCTCTATGCATATTTACTTTGGGACTACGAAACGTTATTTTGGAAGACCCCCCTATTTTGCATATTTACTTTGGGACTACGAAACAGTATTCTGGGAGATCCCTCTACACATTTTCGTTTGGGACTACGAGACAATATCTCGAGAGATCCCCTGTTGTTATCTCTGTGTACTGAGTTGTTACCTTCTATTATTTCATTCTTGTTAAATTTCAGTCTTTATTTTACTGTTATATTTCATTCTGCTTTGCTTTATTATATATATACCAGTAGGGCCCTGACCTGACCTCATCACTACTTGACCGAGGTTAGGCTTGGCACTTACTGAGTACCGTTGTGGTGTACTCACACCCTTTCCTGCACTTGTTTTTCGTGTGCATATCCCGGTTCCTCCTACTAGCCTCGTTCTTAGTTGCAGTTGCTACTATTTTCGGTGACTTCAAGGTATATATGCCCGTGCCCGCAGATCCTTGGAGTCCCCCCTCTATGCCCCTATGTTCATTCTTCTCTTATTTCTATAGACAGTGATGTATAGAATAGTTGGAATTTCGTTGAACCTTGTGACTTACGGTGTTCCGGGTCTTGGAAATGTTATGTTTATTTCGAGAGTTGACTATTGTACATGTAGAGCGCCATCTGAATTGCTTATTTAAATTATTTGTTACTGTTAGTCGTTGTTATAAATCTATTTCAATTTTAAGAATGAGTTAAATAATAACACCTGAAAACATGATATATAAACCTTGACCAAGATAGTATCCAATATGTATTCTATAAAGATAGTTTCTTCCACGGAGAGCTTAAAATTGTGTTATCCCTTTAACAAGTAGTAAATCCTAAATCTTAGTTTTAGAGATTAAAATGAGATATCCTAGAATATAGACATTTAAAACATAGATGCAGGTAACAATAGCCATCTTGTTCTAAGTTCTGACTTAGTCATGATTCTGATTCTTTTAAGGAAAGCTAAAGACAATTACTAGTTTATAACATACTGGTCAAGTTTTACAACTGATTTTGACATACACAAAGAGAATCTAAACCCGACATCTATCTAGATTAAAAAAAACCTACTAACCTATGATTTCTAACTAGACATAGTAGCTCATATTACATTAACAAACAAAGAGAAATAAAATATATATGGTTTGGAAGGGACTGACTGTTTGTGGGGCAGTGAACTAGTACGATATCAGCCTCGAATCTACTCTCTCGTTATGAAAATATTCGAACCTCGATCGAAATGAGTCCCAAAATATCTGTCACGGCTAAAGTTCACCGAGACAAAAAAGAAAAGTTGTCCATAAGAGACTCTTGAGTATTTGAGACTATATCAAATGTGAGACTGATAAAATAGTGTTCATGAGGTGGCTAATTCTTGTGTCTGGTGTCCCCCCCCCCCCCGAAAAAACCTCCTGAATGCAAGTATTTATAGGAGATGTAGAGCTAGGGTTCGAGTTTTGAGCAGGAATTTGAAATCAAGGGTTTGAATTTGGGTTAAAATACCCGTTTGAATCCGGACGTTGAAGCCTTCACGTGATTTGTTCAGGTCATATCCGAAATGATGAAATCTCGATTGAAGCAATAGGATTTGGTGCATCTTTGAGCATAAGAGTGGAAATATCATCTCTGAAGAGTTGAGATACGCCAAATGGGAGTAGAGTAGGATAGATCTTACATAAAAATGATGTTTTAGACGTCAATACTACACAAGAATTTGTGTGGTACCCAATTTTCGAGTGTTGTCCCTCTAGAAGAACCTGGTCCTTCTTGGTGTTCCAACTTCTACTGTTGCGGAATAATAAAAGCAATAAAGTAAAAACAGAGAGATTTTTATGTGGAAAACACCTGGCTCAAAAGGTGAAAAAACCACGACCTATTCCTCAGTAGGATTTGCTCAAACTCTTCACTAAAACTCTGAGCCAAACGGACTTACAAAATAAACTCTTTTGTAATCCTAGGACTAACTCTAATCCCTTCGTAGTAACTAGCCTCTAGCTAATTTCTACAAGCTTCAAGTTAACTCTAACTTGAACAATGCGTACCTATTACAATTGCTTCTATGAAAGCTGAAAAGATACAATATTAAATCTCCTACTACAACCAACTAGACTCAATGACAAACAAATGGAACATGTTCTTCTAGATGGTCTGTTGCCTTTGTGTCACACAGTAATTCCGCTTGCAAAATATCTGGGAATTTTGCTTTCAGATCTTGATTCACTTCTACACTTGTGCGTTCTTGATTCAAGCCAGAATACTTCAATTATTTATAAAGTCAGTTGTTGAGTTTGTCGTTCAGTTCTGGTACAACTCTACTTGGGAGAACGAGTTCGTATTAAACTCAACTTTCTTCCTTCGTTACTGTCCTTGCTGAATTCAACTTTTATTCTCTTATCAACTTGAAACCTTTTCGCGTTAGGAGACGCTCTCCTTGTTCATTGATACTTCACACTCGCATTCATCTCTTATGCATATAAGGTTTGTGTACCAACGCGTCAGGTCAAGTGTGCATGCTCTGATGTACCTGGTTCAACTAGTCAGACATTTGTCAATCTTCAAAACTATGCAGTGACTTGGGTCAACGAATTCACCCTTTTTGATGATGACAAACTCTGTGCTTCTCCCTGTATACACCTCATACACTTTGTATGTTTTTAAGCATTTATCATAGAGAAACCAGGTTCATTAGGTTATAAATATCACTTGAAATATAAAAATATAAAAATATAAAAGCACATTTCTTCCCCCTTTTGGCATCATCAAAAAGTTTGCAAAATGATAAACTCACCAGTGTTGATAACAATTACTCATGGCCATTGAGGCAACTACAAGTGAAAACATGATTAATCATCATAAGAAACCAATAAATGTAAGCTATCTAAGAAATTGAGACAAGTCAATAACAAAACAGCAAAAAATCATTGATTAGGAACGTACATCAAACACCATACAAAAAAAACAAAAAACAGCCATGACCATGAGCAAACAGAATTAAACAACAGAACAACTGGTCTAAAAGGGGTTTGGGTAGCTCTGGACAACCTAAGGATGGGAAGGTGCAGAGGATNGGTTCATCTGCAGGAACATTGACAGTATAATTGCAAGTCAGCAAAGTATCCTTCCCAAAATAGTCCTTGGCAGTAGCCATCTCAGCCTTTTTCACAGGAACATCAAAATGAGGAGCACATCTGTCAGAATAAAGCCATACGGGATTGCATGTGCTTTTGTTCCATTCACAACTCTGTCCAAGCGTTGGATGATGAAGGCTTGCCAATTGATCTTCTTTCCCCTATACAAGCATTCCATCAAGGTCAGATCCATATAGTTGTCTATGTGCCTTCGTTCTTGTCTTGGCAGCAAGAACTTGATGACAAATTCGAAAAGCAACTTGTGTTCTGGCTTCATTTCACTTTTTTAGACTGGTCTGGGTTCAATTTTCCTTTCATTGTCACTGAAGAATCTGGTAATATTGATTGCTGAGGCCATCCCATCCAAACTAGGCCATCTTTGCCTCGTGTAATCCTCGTAGCCCTCAGCAGGAATGTGCATATTTTATCCCAGTTCTTTAGCATCAAAGTAAACTTGAATTCATTTGACTGTGGTAGTGACCCTGCCGTCCTTGACCACTGCATTACCCATGAACTCCACCAGCTCAGCTCTAGCCAATCTTCCTTCCATGTGAAGGACCATGTTCTTCCACCCCTGAACATCCAGTGTGTCCAGCAGGTATCTCATCCCAGGTTCCTCAAGATCCTTCAACAACTTTCCCTTCAGAATTTTTCTTTTTCCAAACAAGGTGATTCTGTTAGTAGTCACCTCACCAACTTCCCCCTCATCTTCTCCACTCCACTCTTTCTCATCATCTTTCTCAACAACCTTCACTTTTCTTGCCTTGGACCTAGTCAGATGAACCAGCAGAGATGAACCAGGTTCATCGTGTTAAAGTCCTTAATTTGCCTCAATTTACAAAGATAGGGAAACACCATTAGCAACCAGGGAATCATATTAATACATGGCAAGAGAGTATGACAGTAAAGTCATGATGCTGAGCAATGATTAGACTGGTTGATTATCTATGCTAGTGTTTCTAGCCATAATTTTTTTTTATTTAATTTTTTTTTTCAGTTTTTTTCAATCAGGCGATTTTAATCATCCCTAATTCAAGCCCGTTTCTCTCAAAATTCTCCCTTCTCAGTGCTTTAGTAAAGATATCTGCAATTTGTTGATCAGTAGCACAAAATTAAATTGAGATCATTCCTTTTTCATAGTTATTCCTCAGGAAATGGTGCCTAACATCTATGTGCTTAGTTCTCTTATGATGAACCGGGTTCTTTGTCGNTTTCTCTCAAAATGCTCCCTACTCAGTGCTTTAGTAAAGATATCTGCAATTTGTTGATCAGTAGCACAAAATTAAATTGAGATCATTCCTTTTTCATAGTTATTCCTCAGGAAATGGTGCCTAACATCTATGTGCTTAGTTCTCTTATGATGAACCGGGTTCTTTGTCGTACTAATGGCACTAGTGTTATCACAGAAAATAGGAATGCATCCCATATCTATACCAAAGTCCATGAGTTGTTGCTTGATCCATAGCAACTAAGCCCAACAAGAGGCTGCAACCACATATTCAACCTCAACAGTAGACAAGGCTACTGAGTTTTGTTTTGTTGGTAGCGCAAGACACAATACATGAGCCCAGAAAGTGAGCCATACCTGAAGTACTTTTCCTGTCAACCAGGAAACCTGCATAATCAGCATCAGCATATCCTACAAGGTCGAAATTACTACCTTTAGGATACCAAAGGCACAAATCAGTGGTGCCTTTCAAATATCTCAAAATTCTCTCCACTGCAGTGAGGTGGGACTCCTTTGGATTTTCCTGAAACCTAGCACACAGTCCCACGCTGAACACAATATCAGGTCTGCTGGCAGTTAGATATAATAGAGACCCAATCATCCCTCTGTATAGCTTCTGATCAATGGATGAACCAGGTTCATCCACATCCAATTTTGTAGCTGTGGCTATGGGAGTGTCTATTTCACATACTTTTAGTAAAAACACAGAGATTTTTACGTAAAGTAAAAACACAGAGATTTTTACATGGAAAACACCTGGCTCAAAAGGTGAAAAAACCACGAACTATTCCTCAGTAGTATTTGCTCAAACTCTTTACTAAAACTCTGAGCCAAACGGACTTACAAAATAAACTCTTTTGTAATCCTAGGACTAACTCTAATCCCTTCGTAGTAACTAGCCTCTAGCTAATTTCTATAAGACTCAAGTTAACTCTAACTTGAACAATGCGTACCTAATACAATTGCTTCTATGAAAGCTGAAAAGATACAATATTAAATATCCTACTACAACCATCTAGACTCAATGACAAACAGATGGAACATGTTCTTCTAGCTGGTCTGTAGCTTTTGTGTCGCACAGTAATTCTTCCTGCAAAATATCTGGGAATTTTGCTTTCAGATCTTGATTCACTTCTGCACTTGTGCGTTCTTGATTCAAGAAAGAATACTTCAGTTATTTATAAAGTCAGTTGTTGAGTTTGTCATTCAGTTCTGGTACAACTCTACCTGGGAGAACGAGTTCGTATTAAACTCAACTTCCTTCCTTCGTTACTGTCCTTGCTGAATTCAACTTCTATTCTCTTATCAATTTGCAACCTTTTCGCATTAGGAGACACTCTCCTTGTTCATTGATACTTCACACTCGTATTCATCTCCTATGCATATAAGGTTTGTGTGCCAACGCTTCAGGTCAAGTGTGTATACTCTGATGGACCTGGTTCAACTAGTCAGACATTTGTCAATCTTCAAAACTATGCAGTGACTTGGGTTAACAAAAATAAATGGAGATGCAAAGTCTGGTCATGGTTTAGGGATATTGGCATTTTCCTGGAAAAGGAAAAAACAAAATGAGAGAGGTGGAGATAGCAGCTGATTTGGGGCACCAAAGAAACCCCAGCTGATGACGTATTAAGATTAGAATTTGAACTAAAAGAGGAATAATTGGGCTGAGGGTTGGGCTTGAAATGGTCTTCATCTAATGGTTGAACATTATAACCTTTCTTCTTCCACTTTACTTCTTTGGGCTTTCTTATCATGTCATAATAATTTCGACTTAAAATATACTATGATACACATGTTACATAAACAAGTAACTAATTCAGATAATAAGATAATGAATAATAATAATAATAATAATAATAATGTAATATCAACAACAACAACAACTACCTCATGAACACTATTTTATCACTCTCACATTTGATATAGTCTCAAATACTCAAGCGTCTCTTATGAAAAACTTTTCTTTTTTGTCTCGGTGAACTTTAGCCGTGACAGATATTTTGGGACTCATTCTGATCGAGGTTTGAATATTTTCATAACGAGAGAGTAAATTCGAGGCTGACATCGTCCTAGTTAACTGCCCCACAAACAATCAGTCCCTTCCAAACCATTTTTGTTTCTCTTTGTTTGTTAATGTAATATGAGATACTCTGTCTAGTTAGAAATCATGGGTTAATATTATTTTTTTATCTAGATAGACTTAAAATATACTATGATACACATGCCACATAAACAAGTAACTAATTCAGATAGAATTTAAATAAGATAAAATAATAATAATAATAATAATAATAATAATAATAATAATAATAATAATAATAATAATAATAACAACAATAATAGTACTAATAGTATTGAAAAATAAATTATTTGATGTATTAATAACTTAGAAGCTGAAGGAAATTAATTGGAAGAAAAGAGGGACAAAATTAGATGTCAACATTCATCGAGGGGCTCAACTATGGTATTAGATTCAGCATGGCTAGAGAGCGGGAGTCAAATAATCTGTATCAGTAGGTGGTTGAGATTTCACGGTGGTTAGACCGTATGTGGTGTCGTGAGAGATGATAGGGAGGCCAAGAAGCCTCGTGGTACAAGAGGATTTAGTGGTGGTCATGCTGCAACTACAACCCATCATGGTAGAGACTATGTGAATCATCTAGTTCATTCAACACTTCCAGCTTCTAGTGGTGCTTCGGTTGTTCCGAGGTCTCAGGTTACACACTTTGCTCAGCCACATTCTAGTACACCTCCTGTACATAGTGCCTTCAGCGTTTAGTCCAGCCGCCACGCCCACCAATAGCTTGCTTTGAGTAGTGATACCTGCCACATAGTTAGAGACTGCCCCAGACTCAGGAGGGGTGCACCTCCCCAGGCTACTCAGGCTCTACGTATGCAATCAGGTCCACAGACTTTGCAGGACATGGTTTCTGCCACATTTGTTGCACTACCCACATTTCCAGCTAGGGGTGGTGGATCGGCGGGTTGAGGTAGTCCCAGAGAGGGAGGCCAGACCAAATTATATGCTTTTTCAGATAGGACGGAGGTAGTTGCTTCAAAATCAGCAATAACAAGTATGGTTCTGGTTTCCCATAGAAATGCATCAGTATTAGTTGATACATGATCCACTTATTCATATGTGTCATCTTACTTTGCTCTGTATTTGGATATATCTCGTGATTCGTTGAGTTCTATTATTTATGCGTCCACTCCTGTGAGAGATTCTATTATTGTGGACCGTGTGAATCAGTCGTTTTAGTTGTTATTGGTGGTTTTGAGACCAGAGTTAATATATTGTAACTTAGTATGGTATAATTTGATGTTATATATGACATGGATTGGTTGTCTCCCTATCTTGCTATTCTAGATTGTCACGCCAAGACTATGACGCTGCTTTGCCAGATTTACCACGGTTAGAGTGGAGAGGTGCATTATATTATGTTCCTAGTAGCGTAATATCATTTCTAAAGGCTCAGCGGATGGTTGAGAAGGGGTGTGATGCTTATCTATCCTTCTTGAGGGAGACTAGTGCTGATAGTCCTACCTTTGAGTCAGTTCCGATAGTGAGAGACTTTCAAGATGTATTTCAAGCGGATTTTTTGGGCACGCCGCTCGATAGGGATATCAATTTTGGTATTGAATTGTTTTCGGGCTTTCAATCCATTTATATTCCACCATATCGTATGGACCTAGTGGAGATAAAGGAGTTAAAGGATCATTTGCGAAAGTTGCTTGATAAGGGTTTCATTCAGCCTAGTGTGTCGCCTTGGGGTGTTAAGGATTTGTTTGTGAAGAAGAAAGATAGTTCTATGCCCATGTGTACTGATTATCGGTAGTTGAACAAGGTTACAATGAAGAACATGTATCCATTTCCACGCATTGATGAGTTATTTTATCAACTACAGGGTGCCAGAGTGCTTTCAAAGATTGATCTACGATTAGGTTATCATCAACTAAAGATTCGAAATTCGGATATTCCGAAGACTGCCTTTAGGACTTGGTATTATCAATGCGAGTCCCTTGTGATGTCATTTCGGCTGACAAATATCACAACATCATTTATGCACTTGATTAAACAGTGTATTCCAAAATTCTACAGTCGGGAAGATCATGAACATCACTTGAGGATCATGCTCCATACCTTGAGAGGGGAAAATTGTACACAAAATTCTCAAAGTGTGAATTCTGGCTTGATTCAGTAGAATTTTTGGGTCATGTGGTGTCGAGTAAGGGGATCAAGGTAGATTCGAAGAAGATTGAAGCAGTGCCCAGTTGGCCCAGACCATCTCCAACCACTGATATTCGGTGTTTCCTTGGTTTGGTTGGGTATTATCGTCGTTTCATAGATGGTTTCTCATGTATTGTTGCCCCTATGAATAGGTTAACCCAGAAGGTTACTCCTTTTAGATTGTCCGAGGAGTGTGAGGAGAGCTTTAAAAAGATCAAGTATGCTTTAACTACCACCCCAGTGTTGGTGTTGCCAACGAAAACGGGGTCCTATACTGTGTATTGTGATGCATCACATGTTGACCTTGGCACAATGTTGATGCAAGATGGTGGTGTGATTGCCGACGTAAAATCTTGATCTCGTCCAATTGCACTCCTCAATTCGAGGTGCAATAATAATACCCAATAAGAGTCGTGGTCGAATTCCACGATAGCAGCTGATGTCAAAAGTTGACCTAATAAAATGAAACTCTTTTATTTATACAGGGCTAGAAATTTCAGACAAAAATGCTCTTTGAGAGATTCTGCGACCGTATAATTCAATGTGCAGTCCGCACTTTTCTTGTCACGACTCGAAATCTAAATCAGTCGTGATAGCTCCTATCGTGGAACTAGGCCAGCCAAATCCACACTCAAATCGTAAATAATCTTTCATTTATATCATTACTAAAATGATAACCCATAAAGGATTCGTTTAGTCATTTTAAAACAGATAAAACTACATTGAATATTAAATACAACCCCGAGATCCCGGAGTCACTGGTCATGAGCATCTACAGAAAATATATAACCCTAGAAAATAAACACTATAACAGTAAGCAAGAGAGAGCAGGGTTGCGGACGCGTGCAGCTACCCCGCAAAATCTCCGAGAAGTCTCTAGAACAGATACACAGCTCACTCTGCCCTAGCATCTGGATCCGCACACAAGGTGCAGGGAGTAATGTGAGTACGCAAACTTAGTAGTAATGAAAATAAATCAGGTCTGAGTAGTAAGAAACACATAAAGTCAAATCATCATTTCACAATAAGCACAGTCTTTCTTTCCAACAGTGAATACGTTAAATCAACACGCTAAAAAAAAGGCCAATTTCAGTAAAACTCCTTTGAAAAGTTTAATTTCGAACAATTTCAGAAAAATGTCCAAGAAGTTAGTGTAAAAAATGAAATGAATCATAAGTAGCCACTCGGGAAAAATCATGAATAAGAAACTACCCCTCGGGCGTAACATCACTCAGAATCAGCCCCTCGGGCATACCTCACAGTCACTCATAATCAGCCCCTCGGGCAACCTCACAGTCACTCATAATCAGCCCCTCGGGTAACCTCACAGTCACTCATGCCTCCCAATACCTCGTCACTCGGCACTCGGCACTCGGCACTCGCACTTAGTAGGTACATGCATTAACTGGGGGTGTGTACAGACTCCGGAGGGGCTCCTACGGCCCAAGCGCTAATATCAAGACATCTCGTGGCATATCATATCCTCACAATCGGCCCTCGGCCTCACTCAGTCATAAACTCTCAAAAAGCCAATCGGGCTATCAGTAAAACGGGGTACTCGACCCAAAAACATCATTTTATATCTCAAAATAGTGTAAATAAGGCTGAGTTTCGAAATCAGTTAAACATAATATGACTGAGTGTAAATCATAAGTCAACACAGTGAGGAATAGCAGTAAAAGCCCCAAGGTTCTAAGCAAGTCGGCACAAGGCCCCAAACATGTCTTACATCTCAAATATAACAATAGTCTGAAAACACGATATAACATATGATTTAAAAGTAAATACACAACTCAATAGTTGCCACGGGAAGGACCAAGTCCAAATCCCCACTCAGTGCACGCCATACACTCGTCATCCAGCATGTGTGTCACTCCAAAAATAGTGAAAAAATACAAAGTCCGGGGTTCCATACCCCTCAGGACAAGATTTACAGTCATTACTTACCTCAAATCGGACGAAAATCTACTCCGCGATGCCTTTTCCCCTCGACTCGGCCTCAGCACACCCCGAATCTATTCAAAAATAGATTCATATCATCAAAAATACTCTAAGGGAACAAAACCCACTCGAAAATAATCAATATATACCAGAAATTCCGAAATTAGCCAAACCCGGCCCCCGAGTCCACATCTCGGAAGTCGATAAAAATCACATCACAAGAATCTTCATCCTCCCACGAGTCTATATATACCAAGAATCTCAAAATCGGACCTCAAATTACCCCTCAAATCCCCAATTAAAGGTCTCCAATTACAAGCCCTAATTACCCATTTTTGTACTAATTTCCCACAAATTTCACCACTAATCAGTCCATAATTCACACATAAATGAGTTTTGAGTCCAAACGTCTTACCTCCACGAAGAACCTTCGATTTTCCTTTGCAAAATCATTCAAAAAGCTTCCAACCCGTGCAAAAATGGTGGATGAATGACCAAAATCTGCTAAAGGTCCTATTTATATGTTCTGCCTGGGGATTTCCGCACCTGTGGACCCGCAACTGCGGTCCAAGGTGTGCACCTGCAGTCCCAGGTGCGCACCTGCGAAAAATCACTTAAATGCACATTTCCGCACACACGATCAAATTTCTGCACCTGCGACTCCGCAGGTGCGGCCCCACCTCCACATCTGCGGTCGTCCTCCTGCCCACCAAAATCCGCATCTGGGTCCGCTTCTGCAGGCTCGCACCTGCGGTCCCCTATCCGCAAGTGCGGTTAGACCAGCACCAGCAGCTTCAGCTCCAATTTTCCAACTTTAAATCCCCCGATGGCTATCCGAAATCACCTCGATCCCCTCGGGACCCCAACCAAAAATACCAACAAGTCCCACAACCTCATTTGAACTTAGTCGAGCCTTCGAAACACCCAAAACAATGCTAAAATACTACGACCACATCAGATTCAAGCCTATGAACTTTAAGATTTCTAAATTTCGCCAATGATGCCGAAACCAACCAAAACACGTCCGAATGACCCGAAAACTTGCACACATATCCAAAATGACACTACGAACTTGCTCCAACTTCCGAAATTCCATTCCGACCCCTATATCCTATTTTCCACTGCTGATCGGAAATCGCCAAAAACTAACTTTTGCCAATCCAAGCCTAATTCTACACTGGACATCAAAACCACATTCCGAACACACTCCTAAGTCCCAAATCACCTAACGAAGCTATCTGAACCATGAAATCTACATTCCAAGGTCGTTTACCAATAAGTCAACTCTCAGTTGACTTTTTCAATTATTAAACCAAGTTAAGAGACTAATTGTCTCATTTCTCTCCAAAAAGCGCTCTGAACCCGAGCCAACCAATCTAGCATAACATAATGAAGTTGAACCACAAATAATGAAGCCGAAAAGGGGGAAAGATCGCTATTACTCTCGGAACGACCGGCTGGGTCGTTACATCCTTCCCCATTTAAACATATGTTCATCCTCGAACGTGCCAAGAGTTGTTCTCCAACACCATCAAACTGCCGCGTAACCTCACCATGCTCATACCCCGGGTTGATCCCACATCACCCTATCCCATATAGGTCCGATAGCACAACACCATTGAAATTTCGAAATCCATCCTGATCCATGAACCTTAGAACTAAATTTCCACTTCTGGAATAATTACAAGATCAAAATTCCCCAACTATAAACTGAATAAGTTCGAACACACTGTATCAAGCCATATCCGTAACCCAAGATGCAATCACATAATATACCGCATGACTCAAACACTCATGGCGATAACTCCTAATCACAATAGCTGCTCAAAACAACCTAATACTGGTACATACCCACTTATCAAGAAATGCCTCGCTCTAACACTTTCATATACTGCCGATGATCAAAGAAACACGTAGAACTAACAACCATTCGTCTGATCAGCCAGACATGAAGCTCCCCCTTCCCAAACAGGAATTATAGTAGATTTCTAAGACGACTCCCAATATTTATCCTTCCAACTATGCTCTAGTCAATTCTGATAGTATTCATTCTAGGTCCAATGACCTCTTGTCATCCAACACGACCACTTTGATGACATGACTCATCAATACAATTCAAACCCATAATTTGTGCAACTCGTGCACTCAATAGAAACATCCTAGTGTAATCAAATTATATAAAAGGTTCACACTAGAGGACCATCCCGCCATTAACAATTACCGTCACAACACCATGCTAAGAGGCTGACACTCATGGAAAAATCAAAACACAAGAATCTGACACCAAGGATCATACCTCCACATAACTCCGCTACAACGCGTCATCCCATCCACACGCTGGTCCACATAAAATACTTCGAGTCACCTTGCTCAAAATCAATAACCATGCGCAATTCGACATCAAGCACTCAAAGTGTGTTTCCCTAACCACGGGGAATCGGACGATACCATGCCACACGAGCCTGAAAGAACATAACCGGTACGTCTTAATCTGAAATACCCAATTACTTACCTTACTCAAATCCCGCTATAAGCCCAATTAGAACCGCACCATATGTGCATATAACCAACGATCACAACTTCTCGCAACACCGAAGGGTAACTCATACATCACTCCAGAACATGAATAAACTCAATGACAATCGAATGGTACATCCCTCAATAATAGAAATTCGGAGTTAACAATTCTGACCCAGTGCAGAACACACACTCATACTGACCTACCAATAACCATAAATCAACTCTGGTCACCCACACAGATAGATAACTCACCGAAAAGTTCACAATGACTGAATCATGGTACATACTAACATCTGACTAGCTATGCTCGCATCCTCACAGTTCACTACCACAAAATAACCTGTTTAGGAGAACTCTCAGTCTCGAAGTCATGAATCTCACCAATTACTATATCTGATCTCAACTCCACCGCTCGAATACGTAACACATCCCTAATACTTGATCATTCCACGAGAGATACCCCTAAAATCCTTCCGTGACACCAAGCAACCTTGAATATCAGTAGTCGATCCAACAACAGAGCATCGCTATACCAATAAAGCACCCTTAACTCCACACATGCCCTTTCTGAAATGTATACCCTCATCAAGCCACCTAATAGTGCTATCATCTACCTAGTCATCTTAAACTGCCAATGCTGCCTAAGAATTTTTGACCTTCCTTCCAGAGCTAAACCGTGACCTCACACATGCAAATCTCACTCTACATGACATACCGCATACACCATTCCATCCTATGATAAACATGAGAACTTCATAATCCCTTCTGAGCCACAAGAAACTACGCACCCAACTAGTCAAGAATTTCCCATTTGATCCCATTTAGAAGCAAAATTACTATACATCACATGCACCTCACGCCAGTAGAAAATATGCATCTCTAACCGTGGTAGAAACTATCAGGAACTATCCGAATCACATTTGTACAACACCAAACCGTCAAAACTGAATCCTTCTAACTCAACCAAGCTACGCAGGTCACCAAAACCCAAGAGCATATCTAAGAAACACCTGTAAAAACTCATAAACTTATGAACACCCAAAGAACTAATCGTATCCCTTATCATGCTAATCCGATCTACTACAAAGTTGTCCTATTTATCCAAGTTCCTTCTGAATTACCTGTGAATTGGTACTTCTCTTTGCCATAATACTGCAACTCTCATCCCAGACTTACCATACGAGACCCAAGCATAAAACCATACCATCTGAGGCTCATAAGCCGCTGAATACTCTCTTAAATATCCCCAAAAGTACCACATTCAAAATACTTACCCTGAAGAGACTTCCTGTGAATCTAAATCCAGTACCTTCACCTTCCTGATACTGATATGTAGAATCCATGATAATGTAGAAATGCCAAAAGTCTTGACACCCTCCAACGTAAATCTCAGTTCTAGCCCAAAACACACCTTGAAGATTCCCAATTGCGATATTTAAACTTGAATCCGTCAGACCCATTCTCGAGAGTCATCCACTCTACTCAAACCTCAATTAGACTGATCAAACGGACCGAAATACCTGTGCTTCATTAGCACTCCAACACCCCAGGAAGTAATCCAAACATACTCGAAGCAACAAGCAAATTCCTACATTGCACACACTACCCCATTTTACAATTACAACTCAATCATTCAATAATAAAAAAAATCCAATTACCCATAGAGTACATTACAACCTTTAGCTAAAATTTCCATTACTCGAGTCATCCCTGATCTCAACCCATGTAAGCCACAACAGATTCACCAATATCTCGAACCGAACCCAGCACATCACATAATCGTACAACCAACTTATCACTACCAGACTCCCCCACTTGTCTCAAAGCCATAGATAAAAATAACCAGTAACTCATAATGACCATACGCTAACACCACCGCCATACCACAGTGATATTCAACTAAATCCTTCATAAGCTCATATATAACTCAAACCATTTAACATCCCATATCATCTACAACCTCATATTCACCATTGCAATAGCCGTGCCAATTCCCACAAGTTATCTAAACTCAATTTGCAAAATATATCAATTACTAGTAAAAGATAACTTGCGACAAAACAACATAAGGATCACACAACCTCAGGACAACCCATGGGAAATAGCCCCACATGCTTAGCCTCAAACTGATCTCTCTCTATACCCTTGCGAAACTCATAACTATCACGCAATCTCTTTATCCTTCTGCATCTAAACACAACCAACGCCTACCCTCGAGGCATCACAATACGCGGTATAGGAACCTGGAGCTGATGGCAGAACTAACACTAGAGCTGTGGTCAAAGAAATTTTGAGCTTCTGGAAGCTCACTCCACACTCGTCTGGCCACCTTAATACCCTCACTGGACATCACGTGCCCCAAGATTGCTACTGAACTGAGCCAAAAATTCACACTTGGAGAAATTTGCATAGAGCTTCTCCTCCCTGAATCCTTATAATGTGGTCCTCAAAGACTGAGTATGCTACCCCTGTCTATGCGTATATGCCAAGATGCCATCAATGAATACAATAACAAGGAGTGCTAATACAGCTGGAATACACCGTTAATCAAATACATGAACGCTACTGGGGCAGTGGACAGTCCAAAAGACACCACAAGGAACTCATAACACAACGGGACGATCCACTTCACTCCATAGCTAAACAACATGAGAGGTCTTCCAATACACTCACAACTCGAAGCCATATACCAACTCGAGACAGAAATCAAACACTCAATAGTTCTTTCCACATTTCCAGCCAATTCTTTTGTCACAACTAAAAAATTTGAACACACCTCACCATCGAATCACACTCTCCACATAGTCATCCAGCCACAAAAACTCCCACCGATAAGGACAAAAACAGACATATAAGTCCCAAATGCACAGCTCACACAATCGAAATCTTAGCACTCAAGAAACAAAATAAAATCCGGCCTCAAGTCCTCCAAACTGGCCCATTATCAACATGCTAAAATTCACATTCGCACCCTACCAAGGAAATCACAAGCCGTCGATGTACAACAGATACCAAGTGCTCACGTGCGCATTCGAACACATGGAAGGAAATCAAGAGTTACGCTTTTGGTTGAATAAAATGGATTTGCACGACAAGAATTCAAGAATGTGAGATTTTCCTAAGGGTTCTGTAGCCTCTCGAAGATAAGTACAGACGTTTTCGTACCGATCCGAAAGACTCTACTAAACCTGCTCATGACCGGCGAGTCCTATGTGACCTAGCGCTCTGATACCAACTTATCACGACCCGAAATCTAAACCAGACGTGATGGTGCCTATCGTGGAACTAGGCCAGCCAAATCCATACTCAAATCATAAATAATATTTTATTTATATCATTACTAAACTGATAATCCATAAAGATTTTGTTTAATCATTTTAAAACAGATAAAACTGCATTAAATATTAATACAACCCCAAGATCCCAGAGTCACTGGTCATGAGCATCTATAGAAAATATACAACCCTAGAAAGTAAACTATATAATAGTAAGCAGGAGAGAGCAGGGATGCGGAGGCGTGCAACTACCTCGCAAAATCTCTGAGAAGTCTCTAGAACAGATACACAGCTCACTCTGCCCTAGCACCTGGATCTGCACACAAGGTGCAAGGAGTAATGTGAGTACGCCAACTTAGTAGTAATGAAAATAAATCAGGTCTGAGTAGTAAGAAACACATAAAGTCAAATCATCATTTCACAATAAGCACAGTCTTTCTTTCAAAAAATGAATACGTTAAATCATCAAGTCAAAAAAATGCCAATTTCAGTAAAACTCCTTTGAAAAGTGTAATTTCCAACAATTTCAGAAAAATGTCCAAGAAGTTAGTGTAAAAAAATGAATGAATCATAAGTAGCCACTCGAGCAAAATCATGAATAAGAAACTGCCCCTCGGGCATAACATCACTCAGAATCATCCCCTCCGGCATACCTCACAGTCACTCATAATCAGCCCCTCGGGCAACCTCACAGTCACTCATAATCAGCCCCTCAAGAAACCTCACAGTTACTCATGCCTCCCAATAACTCGTCACTCGGCACTCGACACTCGCACTTAGTAGGTACATGCGCTCACTGGGGGTGTTTATAGACTCCGGAGGGGCTCCTACATCCCAAGCGCTAATATCAAGCCATCTCGTGGCATATCATATCCTCACAATCGGGCCTCGGCCTCACTCAGTCATAAACTCTCAAAAAGTCACTCGGGCTATCAGTAAAACAGGGTACTCGACCCAAAAACATTATTTTATATCTCAAAAAGTGTAAATAAGGCTGAGTTTCGAAATTAGTTAGACATAATATGACTGAGTGTAAATCATAAGTCAACACAGTGAGGAATAGCAGTAAAAGCCCCCAAGGGGTCTAAACAAGTCAGTACAAGGCCCCAAACATGGCTTAACACCCAAATATAACAATAGTCTGAAAACACAATTTAACATATGATTTAAAAGTAAATACGCAACTCAATAGTTGCCACGCGAAGGACCAAGTCCAAATCCCCATCAGTGCACGCCACACACTCGTCATCCAGCATGTGTGCCACTCCAAAAATAGTGAGAAAATATGAAGTCTGGGATTCCATACCCTCAGGACAAGATTTACAGTCATTACTTACCTCAAACCGGACAAAAATCTACTCCGTGATGCCTTTTCCCCTCAAGTGGGCCTCAGCACGCCCCGAATCTATTCAAAAACAAATTCATATCATCAAAATATTCTAAGGGAACAAAGTCCACTCGAAAATAACCAATATATACCAGTCTATTTATATGTTCTGCCTAGGAATTTCCGCACCTACGGCCAAATTCTCACACCTGCGGACCTGCACCTGCGGTCCCTGGTGCGCACCTGAGAAAAAATTACTTAAATGCACATTTCCGCACCCGCGATCAAATTTCCGCACCTGCGATTCCGCAGGTGCGGCCCCAGCTCCGCATCTGCTGTCTTCCTCCTGCCCACCAAAATCCGCATATGCGGTCTTGGGTCCTCTTCTGCGGGCTCGCACCTGCGGTCCCCTATCCGCAGGTGCAGTTACACCAGCACTAGCAGCTTCAGCTACAATATTTTCCAACTTTAAATCCCCCGATGGCTATTGGAAATCACTGCGAGCCCCTCGACCCAAACCAAAAATACCAACAAGTCCCACAACCTCATTCAAACTTATTCAAGCCTTCGAAACACCCAAAACAATTCTAAAACACCAAGATCACATCGGATTCAAGCCTATGAACTTTGAGATTTCTAAATTTCTCCAATGATGACGAAACAAACCAAAACACGTCCGAATGACCCAAACATTTTCACACATATCCAAAATGACAATACGAACCTGCTCCAACTTCTGGAATTCCATTCCGACCCCTATAGCGTATTTTCCATTGCCGACCGGCAATCGCCAAAAATGAACTTTCTCCAATTCAAGCCTAATTCTACATCGGACATCAAAACCACATTCCGAACACAGTCCTAAGTCCCAAATCACCTAACGAAGCTATCCGAGCCATGAAATCTACATTCCAAGGTCGTTTACTAATAAGTCAACTCCTAGTTGAGTTTTTCAACTATTGAACCAAGTTAAGAGACTAAGTGTCTCATTTCTCTCCAAAAATCACTCTGAACCCGAGCCAACCAATCTAACACAACATAATGAAGTTGAACCACATATAATGAAGCCGAAATGGGGGAAATAAGGCTATTACTCTCGGAACAACCGGCCGGGTCGTTACATTTCTTCAACTTGACAGGATTGGAAGTCTACGGCCGCACAATTCTATGTGTGGTCCGCACTTTTCTTCAGCTTGACAAGATTGGAAGTCTGCGGCCGCACAATACTAAATTGCACCCGCACTGCACTCTTTCTTCGGTCTGCAGATTTATAACTGCGACCGCATATTGCTCTTCTGCGGCCTGCACAATTGTAATTACGGCCGCATACTTCTTCTTCTGTGGCCACAAAATTATTGTGTGGTCCGCATGTTTGACAGACTTGAAGTGCAGAGTCTCTGAACTTTGCTCCTGACTTCGGACACCACCACACTTTGCACCAATCTTTGATAGATTTTCCTTCATAACCCGCGGCCACAGATGATATTCTACGGTCCGCACTTCTGAGCTTTTGTGCCTTTTTTGTCCTTGAGTTCAGATTACACCTTATTGAGTTGGATTTCATCTCAGGAGTTCATCTTCCAATATTCCTGCAATAAAGCACATTTCATCAGTTTTTGGGAACTCAATTAAACGCTTTTGGACTAAAACAAAAGCTAAAAGGGGCTAATATGTAGTCAAATTCCCGCTTATCAACTCCCCCAAACTTAAGCTTTTGCTTGTCCTCAAGAAAATAAAGTAGCTACCACCTCCACAAGTTAAGAGCCATTCCAACTAATCAAAGTGAGTCATTCACACATCAATTGGGACCAACAATTACCCGCACCACTTATGAATTATCAACAAGGAAAAGAGTCAAACTTTTAAGCACAAATAGTTCTAATGTGAGACTTGAGCATCAGGAGTTGACTTTATTCTTCAAGAAAGCTCACTCTTTTATGTAGTTCATTGTGGATCCCAAACTCCTCTTCTACTCTTCATTTGCCTATCTCACTTAAGAATATAGCACTCAATCCAAAGCTTTGCTAAAGGTTCACTCATCTCTCTCAAAAGAATGTCGGAAGTACGGCTTTAAGTACCATAGGCTTTCCCCTCGTGTAGATCATCGCTAATGTAAGCTCACTCGTCTTGAAATGACGTACGGATTTTTCGAGACGTGATGATAGATTTTGTACTAAGTTTGAATATGTTATGATAGAACGGGTTCATCTTTCCTTAAGCACTCCATTTTATTTTCTCGGCTTATGCTTTGCCAAATTATTTGAGGCATTTTCCTTTCCTTAGGTGAACTAGAGAGACTTAACATCAATCTTTCTAGATCATGATATTCATTTTCTCCATGCTTTTCCTCATTACTTTTTTTTGAATCCCTTCAACTTTTCACCTTAATCACTTTCTTTTAGCATTTTTCTTTTTATTCTTCCTTTTTCTTGCCTTTCCTTCTCATCATTTATTTCTCTTTTTGTGCATTGATAAATCTCTCAAGTTACCCGTATCTCCCTCAAACTTACGTTTTTAGTCAATTGTTTCACAAGAGTGTTAAGGAAAGTTCGGGTGCCAAGAGAGTGTCACGGCAAAATGGGTAAAGGCTTGTAACATTGTTATCAAATGAGAAAGATTTTAGGCTCAAATGGGTTGACTATAGATAACAACATTGGTGGGCAATGGAAAACTTTGGACCAAGAAGAGCCTACAATCACTTCTCAAGCCAAGCAAAACTTAAACTTTCGCCTAGAAACACATTGGGGGCAAGTTCTAGACCATTCACACGGGTACTTGGACTTGCAACAAAAACATCTCACCTCTCACGCAACTAGATTGTTAAAGAGGATAGAGTCGAGGGCCCACAATGACCACATTCAAGATTGAAAATCACTATAGTTCGATTAAACCACTCGATAATAGCCTAAGTCAACACAAGAGTCAAAAGGTCACTAACTAGAGCTATTTCTTTCCAAAAAAACTTGTTTTAACCATAAGCACGTAGTTAAGTGTGTTGGTACCAAGTGAAGCATGTTTGACTCTTCGAGCATGACTCAACTAGGTATTTTTATTCATATACTACTATTATTATTACCTAAACACCAAAAACGGACTCAATCCCTTAAGACGGTTACCATGCCATCCATCGTTGGGAAGAGTCACCCGGTTCACACAAAATCCACCTTTGGAAAGAACTGTGGCATTAAGAAACCAAAGGCTTATTGTCCACTAAAACATATAAACAAAAGCTATTAAAGTAAAAGGAAGCTACTAGTTCAAAAATAAAATAAAAAAGAAGCTACTAATTCAAAAAGAAGACAAACATAAAGATAAAGAAGCTATAAAACAAATAGTAATAAGTTAATTACAGGACAAATATCTCATAGTTATCAAAATACAGAATCATCATAATGTCAAAGACACTCCACCCCCGAATAAAAATTACTATTATCCCTAATGCTTAACAAAAAAAAAGTAAAAGAAGGGTGAGAGTGAGAAAACTCCCTATGGCTCTGTGGCCATCTCTGTGTCCTCAGTAGCGGCACCGACCTCAGCCTCCAATTGGATCTCATTATCCTCATGTCTGGGAGTGGCTGGGTTGGTGAACATCTGACGGACTGCCTCGGTAGTGTCATTAGCAAGGTCTGGCTCCTCATACTGGCCAGCTGCTGCGGTAGGTGCTGTAGGATCTAGGCCTAGGTGGTGCGGGTCACTGAACATGTCAAATGGAATATCTCCAGCTGCTGCTAGCTTTGTGACCTATCTCCAGAGATTATCCATGGACTTCTTTGAAGCTTGTGAATTCCGCATCTTCTTCATTTCTTTGGCCAACTCTTAAATCACGAACCCATGTTGTACCAGAGTGACCATAATAGTGTTCTGATTGTCCAAGATCTTCTTCAAGGTTTCTTCGACTATGGGGGGAAATCTGGGGTGCTAACCTAGATGACTCTGTTGCAACATTACCGGATATGCCACAGAGATTTATAGTAGCTGTCTGTGTCCAGTTGTTGATGCTCGCTAGTGTCTGGGAGACACGTAGCACAGAGAGTGAATAAGACGGCATAGGTTTCGGCTTCAAAGACGAGGTAGGAGGTACTAAGGCTGAAGGTAGAGGTATGGAAGCTGCACCGATAGAAGGCTCTGGTGGAGTGGAAGGCATATCTGCTGACTCTGTAACTACCATCGATGGCTCATCAGACTGGCCTATGGTAGTAGTCAGCTAACCCTTTCTCTTCAGGTTCTTTGGATCCATCACAGAATACCAAGAAGAAGGCTTCTTTGCCCAAACCTCCATGTCAAAATTTCTAGGCTTTACCCGTGCATCCGCAAAATACTCGGTGATAGTGTTGGGATACGGGTAGGAGGTATCAGCCTGCCTGGCAACCACTGACATGTTGGCCGACATCACAGCACCCACATTGATCGGGTACCCGGCCATAATAGGGGCGACTAGAATTGCCCGTGGTATAGGTAATTTTTTCTCATTCTGGCACGGGTCTGGTCTACTGCATACTAAGGTCTGCCATCCCTTCGCCTTGAAATTTAGGGTGTTCCGCTGAATTGGAACCCCTGCAGTGATCCATAGATGCGGTCGCCCCGGGGTTGCAATAATCTCAGCTAGCCATGGGCGATCTGCATCAGCCATTGCCAACTTCTCCAAGTATTATGCAGGCTCCACATCCTCAAACCCCAACTAGGAGTTCAGTGTGTGTTGGTAAAATCTTACCTTCAAAATTTCTCACTTTGGTCCCTTTCTTGATGTGTGCCACACTGGCATAGAACTCCCAGACCATATACTCCTTGGCGTCCACAACTGTCTGAGTGAACCACATCCACCCCTTCCTCGGTGGGAACTATCTCAACACTGTTGGATTATACTTGTCAAGATCTTTGAGTTTGAATTGTCACTCCAGAGTGAGCGATGGCAGCTAGACTCACAAAACGATCCTTCCAGACCTCTTTCTTCTTCGACCTCCCAAGGTCGGCAACTGTAGTATCACCCCCTCAGCCATCTTCGAGACTATCATCAATAGTGGTTGCTGGTGCCTCAGGGCTAGGTTTACAAGAGGGCTCCAAAGCCTTAGTGGAACTCTATGAACCCTCGGAGGTGCTATGTGAGGATGAAGGCTCGTCCCGGAGTTGATACCTTCCTTGTGGCTATGATTGGATCGCAAGCTTCTCTCGAACTGAGTCGCCTTTGATGCTTCCCAAGATGGGTCATATGAACTAGATTCGGAGAGCTCTGGATCCTTCCTCTGCCGGTAATAGTTTTCTTGGAGATTATCTTTTGGAGGGAGAGGGGTAAAGTGCTTTTGCCTCGACCTATAGAAGGTTAACCCCTCCCCTTTGATTTATCCCCGCAACCTCGACATCTAACCATTTTCTGTAACAAGCAACATCAGCTGTCAATTGTAATTCAAATGCACACAGACAATATATCATAGTGCAGAACATGAGTGCAGGGTGGGGAAGTGTGGTCCGCACAATTACAAGTGCGGCCACAGACTAGGTTGTGCGGACCATACAATTTGAACTTGCTCCCGAAGAAATGGAACTGCATTCCGCAAATGTTTGAGCGCAATCGCAGATTTGAAGTGCGGTCCGCACAATTATCATTGCGACCGCACCTTGGACACCTCAAAATGTCAACTCTCTGAAGATAGAGAATAGGCGGCCGCACACACTTTTCTGTGGCCGCAGTGGGATTTTCTGTGGCCGTAGAATGTACTTGACCAAATACCTTAAATCACAACGTTTGCGGACCACACAATTTCTTGTGCGACCGCAGATTTAATACCAAAATCGATCAAACTTCTTAGGGTATTAAATTTTTGCACAAATTTAACATGGTATTAACATTTAAGAATGAAAATCAATTTACCAGTCCGCATAAAGCAATTAGGAATTCACCCATTACAGATTAAACCTCACATGGTAGTAAAACTGAAATCTATTGACAAATGGCCTAAAACTTCCTAGCAAATTGTAAATTAAACTTAAAATTGAAATATTCTATGAGTAATTGAAGCATAACAGATATGAAGTAATGCAGATGAGTGGTCACAAAAGTGGATTGAGTGTGGCAGGTGATTGCACAGACGATTTCAATGTTTTAGAGTTAGAGTGCTCATAGAGTGAAAAAAATTGTATAGTAGCTCTAAGGTTAACATTTATACTTGGACGGTCAGACATGATGGGCAAGTGAGGAGTGCTGCCGTAGAATTCCCTATGTGATTCGCACTCTGTTACCTGGGGGCTCAAAAGCCTTGTTGATCTGCGGTACGCAGAATTCGTGGTACGGCCGCAGATTTTTCCTGCGGACAATAGAATTTGATGTGCGGTCGCATACTGGCCAATCCTTTGACAAATCAAACTTCAGAGAGTTTACACTTTCCATTTCCAAGTTGTGCGGTCCGCGCTAAAATTCAGCCCCCCCCCCCTGGAGCTGCCTTCTGTTGTAGCACTCATAATTGTGCGGTCTGCATTTTTCTCACACTTAGCCAATTTTCTGAGCACATTTCCTGTAAAGCACACTCATTCCTGCACACACTTCAAATCCATTTAGCACAAAAATAGCACCTATCTACAAAAAAAGAAAAGAAAAAGAAAAAGAAAAAGAAAACATGGGTTGCTTGCTAAGATGCGTCTGATTTCACATCATGGCACGACACAGATTACCAATACTTCAATGAATAACTTCCACCACGTGGCCATTATCACATTTTCCCAAATAATGCGTGACCATTGACTAAGAATACCTCGTCATTTTTGTTCTAAGTCCAATGCACCAAAAGGTGTCATACCCACAATTTCAAAGGGACCACTCAATTGGATTTAAACTTTCTGGAAAACATCTTCAATCGTGAATTAAACAACAAAACAAGATCGCCCACCTTGAACTCCTTGTGTCAGATGTATTTGTCATGAAGGTACTTCATTCTCTCTTTGTATAAGGACGAACCTGCATATGCATGGTACCAGAATTTATCCAATTCATTCAAATGTGCAACTCGCAAGTTAGCGGTTGCATCCCAATCAAGATTCAACTTCTTTAAAGCCCACATGGCTTTGTGCTCAAGTTCCACTGGAAAATGACAAGCTTTTCCAAACACCAACCGGTGTGGAGACATCCCAATAGGAGTTTTGAAAGTAGTCCAACAAGACCATAGTGCATCATCAAGCTTCTTTGACCGATCCGTCTGGTTGGCATTCACTGTTTTGGACAAGATACTCTTTATCTCCCGGCTGGAGACTTTCACTTTACCACTAGAGTGTGGATGATAGGGAGGCGTAAACTTATGGTTGAAAACATACTTTCTAAGATGAGTGTCAAAAGCCTTGTTGCAAATATGCGACCCCCCATCGCTTATGATAGCTCGCAGAGTACCAAATCGTGTGAAAATATTTTTCTTCAAGAATTCCACCACACCCCTCGCTGCATTGTTGGGAGAGAAACGACCTCAACCCATTTAGACATATAATCAACCGCGACCAAGATGTAGGTGTTTCCACAAGAACACACAAAAGGACCCATGAAGTCAATACCCCACACATCAAAAATATCAATCTCCAAAATGGTAGTGAGAGGCATTTCATTCTTCTTCGAGATTCCACCGGCCTGTTGGCATTCGTTACATCTTTTCACCATATCACTTGCATCTTTGTAGAGAGTGGGCCAATTGAAACCACAACTTAGCACTTTAGCCGTTGTTCTTGCCCCGCCATGGTGACCACCATAAGGGGAAGAATGGCAAGCCTCAAGAATAACATTTTTCTCTTCATCCGGTAAACATATTCTAATTAATCCATCCGTGCAAATCCGGAAGAGGCAAGGCTCGTCCCAGTAATAATCTTGACAATCCCATTTGAGTCTCTTCCTTTGATTTGAAGAGAACTCATTTGGGATGATTCCACATGCAAGGAACTTTGCTAGATCGGCGACTATGGATCCTCCTTCATTGAAATATCCAAGAGTTGCTCGTTGGAGAAGGAGTCATTGATTTCAAGGCCATCATGCGGCCTCACCTCCTCCTCCAAACAAGACAAGTGGTCCGCCACTTGATTTTCACTCCCTTTTCGATCTTGAATGTCAATATCAAACTCTTGGAATAATAGAACCTATCTCATAAACCAAGCTTTTGAATTTTTCTTACTCATAAGATAGCGAAGTGTCGCATGATCCATATGAATATAACCTTTGCACCCATGGTCTTACTAGTATAGCAGACCAGTATCAAACTCTTGCAACAATAGCACCACATTGTAATTGACTTGGGCACCGTTCATGGTCTTACTAGTATATTAGACCAGATGAAAGATCTTGGTGATAAGTTGGCCCAAAACTGCTCCAACCGCTACATCACTAGCATCACACAGGAGCTCAAAAGGAATACTCCAATTAGGAGCGGTGATATTGGGAGTATTTGTCAACTTAAACTTTAGAAATTCAAAGGCTTTTATGCAATCATCATTGAAGTGAAATTTAGCATCTAATAGCTTGCACAATGGGCTCACCACTTTAGAAAAATCTTTTATGAACCTCCGGTAAAACCCCGCGTGACCCAAAACACTTCTCACGCCTTTCACTGAGGTTGGAGGTGGAAGTCTATAAATCACCTCTATCTTCACCTCATCGACCTCTATGCCATTCTTTGAAATCGTTTGTCCAAAGAAAATGCCTTCCTCGACCATAAAGTGTAATTTCTCCCAATTCAACACCAAGTTTGTCTCTTCACACCTCGTCAATACTTTATCCAAATTAGCCAAGAAATTATCAAAGAAAGTCATCCATGAAGACTTTAAGGTATTCCTCTACCATATCCGTAAAGATCGCCATCATACACCGTTAAAAAGTTGCCGGTGCGTTGCATAAGTTAAATGGCATCCTCTTGAAAGCGAAAGTACCATAGGGACAAGTGAATGTTGTTTTCTCTTGATCTTCCAGGGCAATAAGGATTTGGTTTTATCCTGAATATCCATCTAGAAATCAATATAAATCACGGCCGGCCAACCTATCCAGCATTTGGTCAAGGAAGGGAAGTGGAAAATGGTCTTGGTGACCACAATTATGCCCCCTTCTTTGGAACACATTGCACCGGAGAAGTCCACAAACTGTCAGAAATGGGGTAGACATCCTTAGAATCTACCCATTGATGATATCCTTTTTAACCACATCTTGCATGGATCATTGAGTCTCCTTTGATGTTTAATGGATGGTTTGGCATCTTCCTCCAAGTTAATCTTGTTCATGCAAAATGTGGGGCTTATTCCCTGAATATTTTCCAAATTCCACCCAATAGATTTCCTCCTCTTATGGAGCACCGCCAATGTAGAGTCAACCTACCTATTAGTCAAACAAGAGGAAAGAATAACCGGTAAAGTAGAACCAGGGCCAAGGAATTCATACCTGATATGTGGAGGCAATGGCTTCAACTCCAAGGTAGGAGTCTCTTAAATTGAAGGCTTTGTAGGAGGAGTTTTCCTATTCTCAAGATCCAAGGAAAGTTTCCGGGGTGCATAGTTGAACGTCCTCATACCTTGTAAAGAATTGACACATTCCATGAAGCCATCCATCTCGTCATCATCAAAATTGAGAAACACGGCCTCAAACATATCACCCACATTAATTGTGGTACTTTTTTCATCAATAATCACATCAGTCACCAAGTCCACGAAAGAACAAACTTCATTGCTATTCGGTTTCCTCATAGATTTACACACGTGGAACACCACCTTTTCATCACCCACCCGAAAAGTGATTTCCCCGACTTCCACATCAACAATAGCCTTCCCGTAACAAGGAAAGGTTACCAAGAATAATCGGCACCTCATAGTCCACTTCACAATCAAGAATAACAAAATTCGTCGGGAGAATGGGTCTTTTCATTGTACGATCGGCCATTTATAATCGCATAGATATGGGTCTTGTTTGCCCAATTCCCAATGTCTTGAAAAATGAATAGGGCATCAAATTGATATTCGCCCCAATATCACAAAGATCTTTAGCAAACTCGGCACTTCCTGTACAAGGGATTGTGAAAGCACCGGGATCTTCTAATTTAGGAGCCATCGAATGCACAATTGCACTCACTTGATGAGTGACTTTGATAGTTTTGAAATTCATCTATCGTTTCTTTGTCAACAAATCTTTCATAAACTTTGCATAACCGGAAATTTACTCCAAGGCTTCCACTAATGTCACATTTATTGAGAGACTCTTCATCATATCAATGAACTTTTTGAACTGATTCTCGCCATTTTTATTGGCAAGACTTTGAGGATATAGAGGAGGTGGCTTAGTAATGGTCTCTTAGCTTTTAGCACCACCGATTTCGGTATGTCAATCACATAATCTTTAGATGGGTTCAATCCTCTTGAGTCTCTTCCACTGTGTCATCAATATCAATCCGCACTTCATCATTTTCATGCACCACATTCTTTGGGATCTCCTCTTCTTCTACCACTTGCTCATCATCCACAAGTTACCTTTGACTAGAGGTGGGTACATTCCCACCTCCTCCACTTCTTGTAGTAACGGCCATGGCATGCCTTCTATTGTTCCCACCCGTCGGATTCACCACCGTACCACTTGGTAGTGCCCCCATTTGCACTTCTAAGTTTTGGATTGATGTGTTTTGTGAAGCAAGACGAGCATTGGAATTGCCATTCTTCTCCATTATTTGCTTGAACATGTTCTCAATATGCCCATTTCATTGTTGGAGGAACTAGGAACATAAGAAGGATAAGGAGGTGGGTTGCTCAGTTATTGATACATCAGGGGCCTTTGAAAACCAGACCCCCGATTTCCTTGATTGTTATTCCATCCACCTTGATTTTCAGAATTCCAATTGCCTTGATTATTTGAAGGTCTCCATTGTTGTTGACTAGGGCCTTGGAAGTTGTTTCTTTTCCTTGAAAGTTGTTCACATATTGGACCTCTTTTTGCTCATTATAAGAATCACCTTGATCAAATCCACTATAATCTTGAACAAAATTGTCCACTCTTTGTTGCACTTGTGGACTTATTGTTCTTCTATTGTTTACTATCATATTTAATCCCTCAATTGCATTGACTTGCCTCGGGTTTTGCACTTGTTGAAGTTGAGCCTTTTCCAATTGGGTCACGGTGGTTGTCGACTCGGCAATGGCTTATCCATGGTCATGCAACTGTTTGGGAAGAAGAATCACATTTAGATCACCTTGTGAGACATTAGCTCTATATTTCCACGCCGATGAAGTATCCGCCATCTCATCCAAAATATCACACTTCTCCACATAAGGCGTCATCATGAAGTTCCCACCGGAAAGTTGATTTACTACACATTGGTTGATGTTATTGATCCCGCGATAAAAAGTTTGTTGAATCATGTTCTCCGTCACATCATTGCTGGGGAACTCTTTCACCATTGTTCTATAACTTTCCCATATCTCGTGTAGTGGTTCATTGGGCTCTTGTTTGAACGCTAGAATTTCATCCCGAAGAATAGCCATGTGCCCAAGAGAGAAGTAATTTGAAATAAATTTCACCGCTAGTTCATCCCAAGTACGAATGGAATGATTTGGAAAATGTTCCAACCAATCTAAAGCTTTCCCCCGTAGAGAGAAGGGATAAAGCCTTAGCCTTAAATCATCCTCGAAGACATTTGTTTGTTTTCTCCGCCAACACGTATCAACGAACCCCAAGTGTTTATATGCATTTTGAACCGGTGCACCGGTGAAGAACCCTCGTTGCTCGAGCAAAATGAGCATCATGTTGGTTATTTGAATGTTTCCCTCCCTAATACGGGGAGGTACTATAGCACTTGCATACCCTTCATTCGACAACTCCCTATGTGGAGCCGCTCGTGGTGGAGGTAGGGGTGGAGCGGGTACATTGTCTTGAGGCGGTCGGCCTCGTCTATCAGCTTGAGGTTTAGAGGGACCTCATCAATTTGATCATCCTCAACATCCACATCCCCTACAACAATGTTTCCAAGTTCATTGTTTTCCATGATTGGACCTGCAATAACACACGTTAGTAAGAAGGAAGGAAAAGAAGATATCCAAAAAACACACCTAAATATATAGCTAACACCGTTTTTAGCTCCCCGACAACGGCGCCAAAAAATGATCTCGTCCAATTTCACTCCTCAATTCGAGGTTATGAAAATGGTCAATGCAATAATAAGACCTAACAAGAGTCAGGGTCAAATTCCGCAGGGAGCTATATGTATGGGAGTTAGCAGTATATATCGTAGCGTGTGAGTTTGTATATCTAAATTTGCACTTCCACAGTATTTGGTTGTTTTAAAGTCTAATCTAAACAACAATTGCAATTTAAGAAATAAACTAGTAAATTGTTTTTGATGTTTTTCAAATGTTATAAAAGGCCTAGGGCTATGACCTTCACCTAGGTGTTTGCCTAATGGGTTATAAACTGTAACACTTGTTTTATTGGTCAGGGTGTATTACAGCTATCAACATTCAACTACCCACTCAATACCTCTCGGTCAGAGAGTATTTTTTCCAATTTGGCTTTCTCAAGTCCAAATGGTTATTGAACAAAACGGTTGATAAAAAGCTCAAGTTGGGTTTTACTATCTCTAGATTTAACCCTTTAATTGGGCTTATCAATCTCTCGATTGACCAAATTTTTTGTTAGCCAAGTTTTCCTAGACAAAGTCTCTATTTCTCAAGTAGAGACCAAGTCAAATAGGCATGAACTAATGTTATCTCTCGATTGACCAAATTTCTTGTTAGCCAAGTTTTCCTAGACAAAGCCTTTATTTCTCAAGTAGAGACCAAGTCAAATAGGCATGAACTAATACATGCAACCATTAATTCCACAAAATAAAGCAAAAACTAGGCTAAATAATAAACAACCAACCATGAGCAAGTAATAAATTAAGCACCCATTAAGTTTACACACTAGGGTTGGGTCACAATCCTAGTGAAAATCTAGTTATTCATGCTTGAAATGGAAGTTAAAGATGAAGAAATGATAAATAAATTCATATTACTGATTAAAATGATAGAATTTATGTTCAATTAGCTCAAAATAGTAAAAACTACTAAAAAGAGCAAAAAAGAACGTCTATTATAGTAGCTGATGTCAAAAGTTGACCTAAAAAAATGAATCTCTTCTATTTATATAGGGCTGAAAATTTCGAACAAAATTCCCTTTCGGAGATTCTGTGGCCGCACAATTCCTTGTGTGGTCTGCACTTTTCTTCAGCTTGAAAAGATTGGAAGTCTGCAACCGCATAATTCTGAACTGCGGCCGCACTACACTCTTTCTGCAGTTCGTAGATTTGTAAATGCAGCTGAATATTGCTCTTTTGCGGTCCACATAATCGTAACTACGGCTGCATAGTACTTCTTCTGCGGCTGCACAATTGTTGTGCGGTCCGCACTTTTGATGGACTTGAAGTGTAGAGTCTCTGAACTTTTCTCCTGACCCCGCTTCAGAGGCCGCACAATTAATGTGCGGACCGTACTTTGCACCAATCTGTGATGCATTTTCCTTCATAACCTGCAGCCGTATATGATATTCTACGGTCCGCACTTCTGAGATTTTGTGCCTTTTTTGTCTTTGAGTTCAGATTTGTCACGACCCCAGTTCCTAAGCCGGACGTGATGGCGCCTAACATGGAACTAGGCTAGCCAACAATCACATACTGACATAATATTTTTATAATTTCCAAAACGGTTCCGGTATTTCACAAAATTCTTTCGCTTAAGCAGCTTAAAGCAACAAAATGAATAAGACATTTTATACATTTCCCCAAAACATGGAGTCAACTGTCATGAGCATCTATGAGTAGTACAAAAATTACCCTACCGTCATAATACATCAAGACTCGGAACGAGGAACTAAATACAAAACAAGAAATGGTGAAAGTGATGATGTGGACGCTGAACAGCTACCTTGAAGTCATAACTCCGGCTCCGCAAGAGGGAAGAAAACTAGCGTTCGGTTCCAGCACCTGTATCTGCACACAGGGGTGCAGGGAGTAACGTGAGTACGCCAACTCAGTAGTAATGAAAATAAATCAAGTCTAAGCAGTAAGAAATACAGGATTAAATCATCAATTCATAATAAGCACAGTCTTTCTTCCATTAGTGTATACATTAAATGAACATGCTTTAAAAGCCAACTTTAGTAAAAATTCTTTGCAAAGTGTGATTTCCAACAATTTCAGAAAAATGTCTAAGAGTTTAGTGAAAGATGAAATAAACCATAAATAGCCACTCGGGCCAACACATGTATCATAAATCGCCCCTCGGGCAAATCATCACTCAGAATCAGTGACACAGCATGCCTCACAATCACTCAGTATCAGCCCCTCGGGCATCCTTACTTTCACTCATGCCTCCCACTCACTCGGCACTCGCACTCAGTAGTTACCTGCGCTCGCTGGGGGTGTGTAAAGACTCTGGAGGGGCTCCTTACCTCCAAGCGCTAATATGAAGCCACCTCGTGGAATATCATATCCTCACAATCAGGCCCTCAGCCTCACTTAGTCAGAAACTCTCAAAAAGCCCCTCGGGCTATCAGTAAAACGGGGTACTCGACCCAAAAACATCATTTATATCTCAAAAGAGTGTAAATAAGGCTGAGTTTCGAAATCAGTCAAAGATAATATGACTGAGTGTAAATCATAAGTCAACACAGTGAGGAAAAGCAGTAAAAGCCCCCAAGGGGTCTATACAGGACGACACAAGGCCCCAAACATGGCTTACAGCCCAAATATAACAATAGTCCGAAAACAAGATTTAACATATGATTTAAAAGTAAATACGCAACTCAATAGTTGCCGCGGGAAGGACCATGTCCAAATCCCAATCAGTGCACGCCACACGCTCGTCATCCGTCATGTGCTCCATTCCAAAAATAGTGAGAAAATACAAATTCCGGGGTTTCATACCCTCAGGGCAAGATTTACAGTCATTACTTACCTCAAACCAACCCAAATACTAATGCGCGGTGCTCTAGCCTCCAGCTCCCGATTGCTCCGAATCTAACCAAAACCAGATTAATATCATCAATATACGCTAAAGGAACAAATCCCACTCGAAAACTATCAATTTTAACCAAAATTCTCGAAATTGGCCAAACCCGACCCCCGGGCCCACGTCTCAGAATTCTATAAATATCGCATCACAATAATCTCATCCTTTTCCAAGTCTATACATATAAAATGCAGCGAAATCCAACCACAATTGACCCCTAAATTCCTCAATTTTAAGTTTCAATTTCCCAAGCCCTAAACCTCCAATTTATACCATGAAATTCCAATAATTTCATGTTGAATCCGTCAAATATCAACATAGAATCGATTTTATAGTCCAAGAAACTTACCTCCGCGGAAATCCCTTTAAATACCTCTTCAATTTTCTCCCCAAAACCTCAGATCGCATGAAAATATGATGAAAGTGCCTAAAATTCGCGAAGGCAAGTAGTTATACGTCCTGCCCAATGAAATCGCATTTGCAGCCTTTTCCCCGCACCTGCGGTCCCAGGTGCACACCTACGAAACCCTACTTAACCGACCACTTTCGCACCTGCGCTCTACTTACCGCATCTGCGAACTCGCAGGTGCGGCCCAAACATCTGATTCTGCGGTTCCTTCCCAGCTCTCCCAATCTCGCACCTGCAGACGCTGGCCCACACCTGCGGCTACCCTTCCGCAGGTGCGGCCACACCAGAAACCTGGCACCAACAGCTTCTTCAGCTGCATTTTCCAACTTTAATTCTTTCGATGACTATCTGAAATCATCCCGAGCCCCTCGGGACCCTAACATAAAACACAAACAAGTCCCATAACCTATTTCATACTTAGTCGAGCCTTCGAAACACCCAAAACAACGCTAAAACACCAAGATCAAATCGGATTCAAGCCTATGAACTTTGAGATTTCTAAATTTCTCCAATGATGCCGAAACAAACCGAAACACATCCCAATGACATGAAAATTTGCACACACGTCCAAAATGACACTACGAACCTGCTCCAACCCTCAGAATTCCATTCCGACCCCGATAGCTAATTTTCCACTGCCGACCAGAAATCGCAAAAAACTCAACTTCGCCAATTCAAGCCTAATTCTGCACCGGACATCAAAACCACATTCCGAACACACTCCTAAGTCCTAAATCACCTAACGAAGCTATCCGAATCATAAAATCTACAATTCCGAGGTCGTTTACCAATAAGTCAACTCCCAATTGACTTTTCCCACTATTAAGCCAATTTAAGAGACTAAGTGTCTCAGTCCTTACCACGACCACCCCGAACCCGAACCAATCGACCCAACACATCATAATTAAGTTAACTAGCACATAAAAAAAATTGAATCAGAGGAAACTGGGCTAATGTCACGGAACGACTGGCCGGGTCGTTACATCCTCCCCCTCTTAAACAAACGTTCGTCCTCGAACGGGTCTAGAAACATAACTGGAGTCTCAAATAAGTGAGGATATCTGCTACACATCTCCCACTCAATATCCCAGGTGAAATTCACCACCGGCTGTCCACTCCATTGAACCTTCACTGAAGCTATATCCTTAGATCTCAACTTTCTGACCTGACGACCTAAAATAGCTACTGGCTCTACCTCAAATTACATATCACCCTCGAGTTGAACTGTTCTGATCTCCAAAACATGGGACGGGTCACCAACATACTTCCGGAGCATCGAAACATGGAACACCAGATGAATACCCGATAAGTTGGGTGGCAAGGCAAGTCTATAAACCACTTCTCCAATCCTCTGAAGCACCTCAAATGTCCCAATGAACCGGGGACTAAGCTTTCCCCTCTTCCCGAACCTCATAACACCCTTCATTGGCGACACCCTCAGCAACACCTTCTCTCCCTCCATGAAAGACATATCCCGGACCTTTCGGTTTGCATAACTATTCTGCTTAGACTGGAGACCTACACCTCCTACAATATAAAGCCTCATACGGAGCCATCTGGATACTTGACCGATAACTATTATTATATGCAAACTCCGCGAGCGGTAGAAACTGGTCCCATGAACCCCTGAAATCAATGACACACGCACGCAACATGTCCTCCAGAATCTGAATAGTGCGCTCCGACTGCCCGTCGGTCTGAGGATGAAACATTGTGCTAAACTCAACCTGAGTACCTAGCCCCTCTGCACGACCCTCCAAAATTGAGATGTGAACTAAGTACCTCTGTCGAAAATGATAGAAACTGGAATCCCATGCAATCAGACAATCTCCCTAATATAAATCTCAACTAACCGCTCCGAAAAATAAGTAGTACCAACGGGAATGAAGTATGCGGACTTGGTCAACCGATCCAAAATAACCCATATAGCATCAAACCTCCTCAAAGTATGTGGGAGTCCAACTACAAAGTCCATAGTGATCCGATCCCACTTCCACTCAGAATATCTTACCTCTGAAGTAATCCACCTGGCCTCTGGTGCTCATACTTGACCTGCTGAAAATTAGACACCAAGCTACAAACTCAACAATATCCCTCTTCATCCGCCTCCACCAATAATGCTATCTCATATCCTGATACATCTTCGCGGCACCCGGATGGATGGAATACCGCGAACTATGGGCCTCAGCTAAAATCAACTCTCGAAGCACATCCACATTGGGCACGCAAATTCGGCCCTACATCCTCATGAGCACATCATCACCAATAACCACATCCCTGGCATCAGCTCGACGGACCCTGTTCCGAAGAACGAGAAAGTGTGGATCATCATACTGGCGTGCTCTAATCTGATCATAAAGAGAAGACCTCGAGGCTACACAAGCCAATACTCATGGGGGCTCTTATAGATCCAATCTCACCAACTGAACCGCTAAAGCCTGAACATCAAGTGCTAAAGGTCGCTCTGCCGCTGGTAGGTAGGCTAGACTCCCCAAACTCTCTGCTCTGTGACTCAGGGCATCGGCGACTACATTGGCCTTCCCCGTATGTTATGGAATAGTGATATCATAATCCTTGAGAAGCTCCAACCATCTCCTCTGACGCAAATTCAGATCCTTCTACTTAAGAAGATGTTGCAAACAACGGTGATCAGTGAAAATTTCACAATGTACTCTATACAAATAATTGCGCCAAATCTTCAAGGCGTGGACAAATGGCTGCTAGCTCAATATCATGCACTAGATAGTTCTTCTCGTGCACCTTCAACTATCTGGATACGTAGGCAATCACCCTATTATCCTACATCAAAACCGCTCCAAGGCCAACTCTCGAGGCATCACAGTAAACTGTATAAGAACCTGAACTCGTAGGCAAGACCAACACCGGAGATGTAGTCAAAGCTGACTTGAGCTTCTGAAAGCTCTCCTCACACTCCTCCGTCCACCTAAATGGAGCACCCTTCAAGGTTAGTCTGGTCATAGGTGCTGCAATAGATTAGAATCTCTATACAAGATGACGATAGTACCTTACCAAACCAAGGAAACTGCGAATCTTGGTAGTTGATGACGGTTTATGCCAGCTCTGTACTGCCTCTATCTTCTTCGGATCAACCTGAACACCCTTACTGGACACCACGTGCCCTAAGAAATCTATTGAATCAAGCCAGAACTCACACTTCAAAAAATTTGCATACAACTTCTTCTCCCTCAAAGTCTGAAGCACATGCCTCAAATGTTGCTCATGATCCTCCCGAGACAGGGAATATACCAAGATGTCGTCAATAAACACAATGATGAAGGATTCAAGATAAGGCTGGAACACACTGTGCATAAAGTACATAAAGGTCGCTGGGGAATTGGTCAGCCCGAATGACATAACCAGAATCTCATAATGACCATATCTAGTCCTGAAGTAGTCTTCGGGATGCAGGGCCCCCGAATCTTCAACTGATGATAGCCAGAACGCAAGTCAATCTTGGAAAATACCCTGGCACCCTGCAATTGATCAAAAAAGTCACCTACACGGGGAAAGGATACCGGTTCTTCATCGTAACCTTGTTCAGCTGCCGATAATCAATACAAATACGCATAGAACCATCCTTCTTCTTCACAAACAACACCGGTGCACCCCAAGGTGACACACTAGGCTGAATGAACCCCTTATCTAGGAGGCCCTGAAGCTGCTCCTTTAGTTCCTTCAACTCCGCTGGTGCCATACAATAAGGTGGAATAAAAATAGGCTGAGTGCCTAGCACCAGGTCAATACCAAAATCAATGTCCCTGTTAGGTGGCATGCCTAGCAGGTCTGTAGGAAACACGTCCAGAAAATCACGAACCATAGGAACCGAATCAATAGCGAGGGTCTCACCACTGACATCCCTCACAAAAGCCAAATACGATAAAAACCCATTTTCAACCATACGCTGAGCCTTCGAAAATCCAGACATAGCTAAGGTCATGGTCTTAGCGTAACAATCAAGAACGGAATGACACGGAGATAGCCAATCCATGCCCAATATCACATCAAAATCAACCATGCTGAGTAACAATAGGTCCACTCGGGTCTCCAGACCCCCAATAGATATCACACATGACCGATGTACACAGTCCACAATAATAGTATCGCCCACCAGAGTCGACACATGAACTGATGCATCTAGAGACTCACGAGGCATATCCAGAAAATGGGCAAAATATGATGAAACATAAGAATACGTAGAACAAGGATCAAATAAGACCAAAGCATCTCGGCGATAGACTGAGACAATACATGTGATCACTGCATCAAAGGTCATAGCATCTGGCCTGGCTGGAAGTGCATAGATACGATCCTGGCCTGCACCTGCACGACCTCCCCTTCTAAGGCGGCCCCTGGCGGTCTGACCCCCACCCCTAGCTGTCTGGGCGGGTGGTGAAGTAACTGGAACCGAAGTCGAGGGCTGGCCCCTCTGCTAATAAGAACCACCAAAACAACGGGGACAATGTCTCCACATGTTCCCAAACTCTCCACACTCGAAACAACTCCCTGGAGCTGGAGACAGGGACTGAAAGAAACCTCTGGCACCAGAATGGCCACTAGAAGAATCATGCATAGAGGAACCCTGAACTGGTGGTGCTCTAGCTACGCTCTGGGCTGGAATGGAACTGAATGAAGAATGGCCCGACTGAGAACTGTGGGGACCATGCCCCGAAGATGCACCACTATAGGCTAGGCGGACTGGCTGAGGAGTCATGAATGAATGGCCTCTACCGTGCTGAAACTGCCCTCTAGAAGGAGCACCACTATATCTACCAGATCCATGAGGCCTCTTGGCCTTCCTCTCTCCCGCTCCTAACAGCGAACTGACTCAATATCTCAAGCAATATCAACAACCTGCTCGAAGGTAGCACTTGATACCCTCTCCCTAGTCATCAAAAGGCGGAGCTGATAAGTGAGGCCATCCATGAACCTCCTAATCCTCTCCCTATCAGTAGTTCCAACTCGGTGGCATGACGAGCCAACTCTGAAAACTGTATCTCATACAGCGTCACTGATAGCTCCCCCTGACACAGCTGCCAAAACTACCTACACTGCTCCTCCCTGTGAGACTGGGGTACATACTTGTCCAAGAAGATAGTGTAGAACTGCTTCCAGGTGAGGGGTGTTGCAGCAACAGGCCTACGCCTCTCGAAGGACTCCCACCAAGTAAAAGCAGCCCCAGAAAACTGAAAAGTAGCAAACGAGACCCCACTAGTCTCCAGAATCCCAGCAGTACGAAGCATCCTCTGGCACTTATCCGGAAAACCCTGGGCATCCTCGCCCTTAGCACCACTGAATGTCGGAGGCTTAAGTGTAATGAATCTCTCCAGCCTACGCTGCTCATCATCTGGCATAGTTGGAACCACGAAGTCCTGAACTGGAGCAACCGACTGGGCTGGAACTACCCCCGATGTCTGAAGGCCCTAAGTTACCTGCTCAGGTGTCCTGACAGCTAGAGTCTGAGTGCCTCTCCCGGCCTGAGAAGTAGCAGAAGTAGTAGATACAGCAACTACCTGGGGAAGGCTAGTACATACTGTCAAGATCTGAGCCAGGGTCTCCTGAAGACCCGAAATAACAATGGGCACTGCCGGTGCCTAAGCCTGTCCCGCTGGAATACGTACGGCAGGACCCTGATCCTGAATGGTAGGTGGACCCTGTGGTGCTACTCCGGCTGCTGCACGGGCTGATACCCTACCTCTACCATGGCCTTGACCGCGGCCTCGACCTCTCACTGGTTTAGCTGGTGTTTGGCCACCTTGATCGGTAGCGCGTGTCCTCATCATCTGTGAGAGAATGAAACAACAGGAGTATAGATTTCCAGAATCAAAAAAATGGCACGACATAATTCAAGAAAATGAGATTTTTCCTAAGGGTTCTGCAGCCTCTCGAAGACTCTACTAAACCTGCTCATGACCGTTGAGTCCTATGTAACCTAGTCTCTGATACCAAATTTTCACGACCCCAAATCGTAAGCTGGCCGTGATGGTGCCTAACATGGAACTAGGCTAGCCAACAATCACATACTGACATAATATTTTTATAATTTCCAAAACGGTTATGATATTTTAAAAAATTCTTTCGCTTAAGCACTTTAAAGCAACAAAATGAATAAAACAGTTTATACGCTGAACAACTACCACGAAGTCCCAACTCCGGCTCCGCAAGAGGGAAGAAAACTAGCGCTCGGTACTAACACATGTATCTGCACACAGGGGTGCAGGGAGTAATGTTAGTACGCCAACTCAGTAGTAATGAAAATAAATCAAGTCTAAGAAGTAGGAAACACATAGGATTAAATCATCAATTCATAATAATCGCAGTCTTTCTTCCAATAGTGTATACATTATATCAACATGCTTTAAAAGCAAACTTCAGTTAAAATCCTTTGAAAAGTATGATTTCCAACAATTTCAGAAAAATGCCCAAGAACTTAGTGAAAGATGAAATAAATCATAAATAGCCACTCGGGCCAAAACAGGTATGATAAACCACCCTCGAGCAAATTATCACTCAGAACCAGTAACTCAGCATGCCTCACAATCACTCAGTATCAGACCCTCGGGAATCCTCACTATCACTCATGCCTCCCAGGCACTCGTCACTCGGCACTCGCACTCAGTTGGTACCTGTGCTCATTGGGGATGTGTAAAGACTCCGGAGGGGCTCCTTCAGCCCAAGCGCTAATATTAAGCAACCTCATGGCATATCATATCCTCACAATCAGGCCCTCGGCCTCACTCAGTCAGAAACTCTCAAAATGCCCCTCGGGCTATCAGTAAAATGGGGTACTCGACCCAAAAACATCATTTATATCTCAAAATAGTGTAAATAAGGCTGAGTTTCGAAATCAGTTAAACATAATATGACCGAGTGTAAATCATAAGTCAACAAAGTGAGGAAAAGCAGTAAAAGCCCCTAAGGGTCTATACAGGACGACACAAGGCCCCAAACATGGCTTACAGCCCAAATATAACAATAGTTCGAAAACAAGATTTAACATATGATTTAAAAGTAAATACGCAACTCAATAGTTGCCACGGGAAGGACCAAGTCCAAATACCCAATCAGTGCACGCCACACGCTCGTCATCCGGCATGGGCGCCATTCCAAAAATAGTGAGAAAATACGCAGTCCGGGATTTCATACCCTCAGGGCAAGATTTACAGTCATTACTTACCTTAAACTGGACCAAATACTAATTCGTGATGCTCTTGCCTCTCGAATCGTCTCCCCATTGCTCCGAATCTAACCAAAACCAGATTAATATCATCAATATACGCTGAAGGAACAAATCCCACTCGAAAACTATCAGTTTCAACCGAAATTCCCGAAATTGGAAAAACCATACCCTCGGGCCCATGTCTCGGAATTCTATAAAAATCACATCACAATAATCCTCATCCTTTCCCTATATCCAACCACAATTGACCCCTAAATTCCTCAATATTAAGTTTCAATTTCCCAAGACCTAAACCCCCAATTTATACCATTAAATTCCACTAATTTCTTTCTTAATCTGTTAGATATCAACTTAGAATCGAGTTTTTAGTCTGAGAAACTTACCTCCACGAAAATCCCTTGAAATCCCTCTTCAATTTTCTCCCCAAAACCTCAGCCCGCATGCAAATATGATGAAAGTGCCTAAAATTCGCGAACACAAGTGTTTATACTTCCTGCCCAGTGAAACTGCATATGCGGCCTTTTCCCTCCACCTGCGGACCCGCACCTATGGTCCCAGGTGTGCCCCTGCGAAACCCCACTTGGCCGACCACTTCCGCACCTCCGCTCCACTTACCGCATCTGCGGACTCGTAGGGGCGGCCCAAACTTCCACTTCTGCAGTTCCTTCCCAGCTCCCCCAATCTCGTACCTGCGCACGTTGTCCCGCACCTGCGGCATCGCACCCGAGGCTACCCTTCCGCAGGTGCAGCCACACCAAAAACCTGGCACCAGCAGCTTCTTCAGCTATATTTTCCAACTTTAATCCTTCCGATGACTATCCGAAATCATCCCGAGCCCCTCGGGACCCCAACCAAAAACACAAACAAGTCCCATAGCCTATTTCAAACTTAGTCGAGCCTTCGAAACTCCCAAAACAATGCTAAAACACCAAGATCACATAGGATTCAAGCCGATGAACTTTGCGATTTCTAAATTTCGTCAATGATGTCGAAACCAACCAAAACAGGTCCAAAAACTCAACTTTGCCAATTCAAGCCTAATTCTGCACCGGACATCAAAACCACATTCCGAACACACTCCTAAGTCCCAAATCACCTAACAAAGATATCCGAACCATAAAATCTACATTCCGAGGTCGTTTACCAATAAGTCAACTCCCAATTGACTTTTCCAACTATTAAGCCAATTTAAGAGACTAAGTGTGTCCGTTCTTACCACGACCACCCCGAACCCGAACCAACCGAACCAACACATCATAATTAGGTTAACTAGAACATAACAAAGATGAATCAGGGGAAACGGGACTAATCTCACGGAACGACTGGCCGGGTCATTACAAGGTTACTCCTTGAGTTGGATTTCATCTCAGGAGTTCATCTTCCAATATTCCTGCAATTAAGCACATTTCATCCTTTCGAGAACACAATTAAATTCTTGTGGACTAAAACAAAAGCTAGAAGACGCTAATAAGTAGTCAAAATCCCTAGTTATCACGTCTCGACAACTGAATACCCATGAGAAGAATTACCAAGTCCACGACTTGGAGTTGGAAACCATTTTTCACACATTAAATATCTGGCGGCACTATTTTTACGGTGTCCCTTGTGAGGTCTATACCGACCATCGGAGTCTACAACATCAGTTCAAACAGAAAGATCTTAACTTGCGGCATCAAAGGTGGTTACAGTTACTTAAGGACTATGATATCACCATTCTATATCATCCCGGGAAGGCCAATGTGGTGGATGATGCCTTGAGTCAAAAGGTGGAGAGTTTGGGTAGTTTAGCATATCTACCGTCAGCAGAGATGCCATTATATTACATCTCGCATTTTTGTACATTAAAGTTTCGTCTTCAGATAATTGATGTAGACTCGGGGATGAGACTTTCTTGAAATTATAAGCATTTATGCTATTTATTACAAGCAATAAGTAAATGTCGTGAAGGTTAAAGGGTAAAAAAATCAAAGAAAATGAGTTTTGTAAAATATTATCGATTTGGGATAAAATACGGTATGAGCCATAATACCCGATATTTATGGACTAGTGTCATACAAGGTACCATATGACCATGATGGTAAGGTGTATAAAGTATGTTAAAAGTAAGTAGTATTTTAAGTAATTTGAGATAACTCTTAATTATGTGGGTAATTGGTTAATTATTGGACTAGTGGGGGGATTAATGAGTTAATTAAGGAAAGGGTGAATTATTTGAATAAGGTTAAAGGCCCCAACGTAGCAGCCCATGAAGTGGATAATAAATCACATAGGTGAGTCATATACTATGTAACAAGGTGTCATATTATTAAAGCATACAAAGTGATTTATATTCTCTTTAGCTTTATGATCAAGGTTGCATAATGACATTCATTTTCTCACAACACGTGCAAGATAAGGTTTTCTTATCCCCTTAATATTAGAAGATGCAAGATTCACATTTTAGAAAGATTGCCTACGTGATTTGCTACAATCAAATCCCATACAAGGCTATTTAATACTTAGCAATGTGACATTTTGCGATTCTAAGGAGATACAGTGCAATCTTTCCCAAAAATATCATACGGATTTTTTTCCACTCCAGGTATGTTAAGGCTAAGTCCTTACTTCATTTTGGCATGATCTCGTAATTACATATGTTTGATAATGAGGCATAAAGAGAAGTTCATACTCCCGAATTTATATACACTATCCTAGTCTCATAAATTGAGTATTGTCTCCTTCTAGCCAAGAGAGAAGAGGTTCTATATATATATATATATATATATATATATATATATATATATATATATATATATATACAGTATTACAGTATTTTCACCACTATCAAGCTATAATCGGTGGGCAACCCCTTATTGGGCATCCTCCGATCAAATGGTAAGTTAGATACTAAGCCTACTGTGGCCGAGCGCCTATGAGCGAGCCCAGAATGGTCGAGATACATAACCTAGTATGGCCGAGAGCCTATGACCGATCCTACTACGGTAGAGTAGTTACACGTTCCGAGCCTTATAGGACTAGAGATTTATTTTACTTAATATATTGAGAGAGTTGAGTCAGTATCACTAGGTAAGTATATATCCAAATCATCTTTGACTCCCAGATTATTTCAGTTATTATATTATCAGTTCAATTTCACCTTTCAGTTAATTTATTTCCTTACATACTCGGTCCATTATTTCATACTGACGTCCCTTTTTTCTGGGGACACTGCATTTATTGCGTGCATGGTCAGACAGACAGACGGGTAGACCTCCTCAATAGGTGCTGCCCGAGTTCATATTTATCCGTAAGCTTCACGTCCTTCCGTTGCTGGATTTAGAAGTTTTGTGTACATCTTGTGTATATATGTATATAGGTTATGGGTAGGTCGGGGCCCTCTTCCGATCACGGTACATCCATCAATAAAGGCTTGTAGACATATCTTGTAAGTTAGTGCAGTTTTTTTTGCTTGTAGGCCATGTATATATATATTTTGTTGGTTTTTTAGCTGTAGTAGTTAGAACGGCCTTGCCAGCCCAGCTTTATATTGATGTTTAGTGAGTGTTTGTTTCCATTCAGTTTTATATTTTGCTTCGCAAATTGTCTTGCAATGTGGCCTAAGGACAAAGTATGAGATTATATGTTCAGAGTCCCTTAGTCGCAAGTTAGGGCATCCGCTAGTGCATGATCTTCTGAGGGGTTTGGGAGTACAAGGATCCGAGAGTTTATTGCTTTGAGTCCCCCAGATTTTACGGGGACAGTTCAAAGGGAGGACCCGTAGGATTTCATAGATCAGCTTCACATGATATTTCGGGTTATGCATGCCACGAAGAAAGAGGCAGTTGAGCTAGCAGCTTTTCAACTCAGAGATATAGCCATCCTTTGGTACGAGGGATGGGAGAGATCCAGGGGATGTGATGCACCTCCAGCCATTCGGGAGAATTTTTCAGATGCCTTCCTTGACCAGTACTTACCGCGGGAGATCCAGATGCCTTCAGGGCTATATGAGTGTTCGAGAATATAGTCTCTATTTTGACTCATTGCAGATATGTACCATCCATAGTTGCTACTATGCGGGACAGGATCCACATGTTTATAGCAGGATTGGCCTCAGAGTTGATTGAGGCATGTGCCACCGTTGCATTGCAGGATAATATGGATATCTCCCGGATTCAGGAATTTTCCCGGAATATAGAAAGTGGTAGGCGTCGGCAGTATGGTACAGAAAGGAATGAGTCAGGACAGCATAAGAGGATGAGATTTTCCAGGTCTCAGGAGCAGTCTCAGCGTAGTTATAATCCCCAGTACTTCAAACGGACACCTAGGCCTCAGCCACCTCCGTTGTAGTGTTATAGGTATGACCGCTATACATAGTCAAGACCAGGTGAGAGCTCACGAGCGTCAGGTTTGTAGCCACAGCAAGGTTCAGGGCAAACATGGTCATTTCCATCGCGGTGTGACATCTGTGGTAGAGGACACTTAGTCCAATGCCGAGCCGGTTCCAATGCTTGTTATACATGTGGATGTCAAAGGCATATGATGCGATATTGCCCAAATAGAGATTTTGGGAGTATGGCACAACCATCAAATTCAACAACAGGATCTTCTATGTCCATGTATCCTTCAGGGCGCGAGTCTCAGTCTTCGGCTGGTAGAGGCGAGGCAGAGGTAGAGGTTTCAGCTCAGGTGGTAACCATAATCGTAGATATGCTTTAGCGGGTCGATAAGACCAGGAGTCATCACCAGACGTTGTGATAGGTATGTTCACCATTTTCTCTCACGATTCTTATGCCTTGATAGACCTAGGATCTACATTATTGTGTATTACCCCATTTCTCGCGGGGAAGTTTGGTATAGTGCCTGAAATACTAAGTGATCCTTTTGCGGTATCTACACCGGTTGGAGAATTGATTATATCTAGACGGGTTTACCAAGGTAGTACGGTGATAGTTTGTGGTCGTCAGACCTCATCCAAACTAGTTGAGCTAGAGATGTTGGATTTTGATGCTATCATGGGCATGGACTGGTTGGCAGCTTGCTATGCCACAGTTGATTGTTGAACAAAGACAACCAGATTTCATTTTCTGGGTGAGCCAGTCCTTGAATAGGTAGTAATACAGCGACACCCAGAGGTAGGATTATTTCCTATCTAAAGGTGAGGAAAATGATTGCAAAAGGGTGCATTTATCATATTATGCAGTTAGAGATACAGATGCTGAGATACCTATACTTCAGTATATTCCAGTAGTTAAAGAGTATGCAGATGTACTTCCAGATGAACTTCCAGGTATTCCCCAGAGTGAGAGATTGATTTTGGCATTGATTTGCTTCCGGGAACTGAACCAATATCCATCCCTCCGTATAGAATGGCACCTGCCGAATTGAAGGAGTTGAAGGGGCAGTTAAAAGATTTGTTGGAGAAAGGTTTCTTCAAGCCCGGTACCTCACCTTGGGGTGCATCGGTACTATTTGTATAGATGAAAGATGGCTCGTAGAGGATGCGTATCGATTATAGGCAACTGAACACGGTAACTATTAAGAATAAGTATCCACTTCTAAGGATAGATGACTTGTTTAATGAGTTAAAGGGAGCTAGATGCTTTTCAAAGATAAATTTGAGGTCGGGGTACCACCAGGTCAGAGTTCGGAAGAAAGATATTCCTAAGACAGCCTTCAGGACCCGATATGGCCACTTCGAGTTCCTTGTCATGTCCTTCGGGTTGACGAATGCACTTGCCGTATTCAGGGAGGAAATGAGGTCTAAATACCCCTACCTATTTCAAACTGAAGATATGGCTCAAGGTAGAATACCTCAGCGCAGCTTTATTCAGGCAAGTAGGTCATCAGGTAAGCTGTTATTTTTGACTTTCAGAATTTATAATGGACAGCTGTGTGAGGTCAAGTGTTTCTATTTATAGACATTGGACATGTGTGGCATGTATAGTATGTTTTCTAACTGCGTACAGGTTGGTTTTAGTCTAGTTTACGGAGGAGACTCTGCAAAAAATTTCTCAAAGTCTCTAAGAGTAAACATTTGAGGACGAATATTTCAAGGGGGGGGATGTTACATCTCGCATTTTCGTACGTTAAAGTTTCGTCTTCAGATAATTGACGTAGACTCGGGGATGAGATTTTCTTGAGATTATAAGAATTTATGTTATTTATAACAAGCAATAAGTAAATATCGTGACGGTTGAATGGTAAACGAATCAAAGAAAATAAGTTTCGTTGACGATTGTCGATTTGGGATAAAATACGGTACGAGCCATAATACCCGGTATTTATGGACTAGTGACATACAAGGTACCATATGACCATGATAGAAAGGTGTATAAAGTATGTAAAAAGTAATTAGTATTTTAACAAATTTGAGATAATTCTTAATTACGTGGGTAATTGATTAATTATTGGATTAGTGGGAGGATTAATGAGTTAATTAAGGAAAGGGTGAATTATTAGAGCATACAAAGTGATTCATATTCTTTTTAGCTTTATAATCAAGGTTGCATATTGATATTCAATTTCTCACAACACATGCAAGCTAAGGTTTTCTTATCCCCTTAAGATTAGAAGATGCAAGATTCACGTTTCATAAAGATTGCCTACGTGATTTACTACAATCAAATCCCATACAAGACTATTTAATACTTAGCAACGTGATATTTTGCGATTCTAAGGGAATACGATGCAATCTTTCCCAATAATATCATACGGATTTTCCCTACTCCAGGTATGTTAAGTCTAAGACCTTCCTTCATTTTGGCATGATCTCGTAATTACATGTGTTTGATAACGAGGCATAAAGAGAAGTTCATACTCATGTATTTATATACACTATCCTAGTCTCATAAATTACAGTATTTTCCCTTACGAGACTTTATATTCAATTTAGTATTGTCTCCTTCCAGTCAAGAGAGAAGAGGTTCTATATATATACAGTTTTATAATATTTTCACCACTATCGAGCTATAATCGATGGACAGGCCCCTATTGGGCACCCCATGATCAGATGGTAAGTTATATACCGAGCCTACTGTGGTCGAGCACCTATGAGAGAGCCCAAAAGGGCCGAGATACAGATCCTAGTATGGCCGAGCGCCTATGAGCGAGCCTACTACGGCACAACAATTACACGTTCCAAGCCTTATAGGGTCGGACATTTATTTTACTTACTATATTGAGAGAGTTGAGTCAGTATCAGCAGGTAAGTATATCTCCAGATCATCTTTGACTCCCAGGTTCTTTCATTTATTATATTATCAGATCAGTTTTAGCTTTCAGTTATTTTAGTGCCTTACATACTTGGTACATTATGTCACGACCCAAACTTATGGGCCACGACGGGTGCCTGAGTCCTTCCGGTCAAACACCCTTAAACATGCGTCTAAAATATGAACCTGAATAACATCTGCTGAATCACAAGAATAACGTACATGAAGGAAATCTGCACAAAATGGCATACATACATATACGTACAACATACGTAGGACGAGCCGACAAGGCTGCTATAGACAACTATACATCTCAAAACTGGAAGCCCGCAAGGCCACATACTATCCAACTAGACATACTGTCTAAACACCTATAATAGGAACATAAATGTACAAAGACGGGACTGATCCACGTCATACCCATATATATCTATATACAAACGTATTGTACCAAAATCAAAAGCAGCTACGGATTAAGTGGAGCACACCAACTCTCGTTGATCACGGATCCTAAGAAGGGGGATCTCATATTGCCTACCTGCACCTGCGGGCATGAAACGCAGGCCCCGAGAAATAGGGCGTCAGTACGAATAATGTACTGAGTATGTAAGGCATGAAAATTAGTACATAAGAGACATAAATGAAATATGGAATAAAGAAATCCATCTGTAGATATGAATAACTTTACAAATCCTGAAACATTTATAATATCATGCGCGTGCATATAAATGTCATGTAATGCATAGGTCTGTACGTACATAACATCATCAAGCCTCTGAGGGCATCCCATCGTATCATCTTGTCCACTGTGGGAAAATCATCAACGTATACCAATTGATCAGGTGGTGGTGCGTATATAACGCCATAATCTTTCCCATATCCCATATACATATATATACATAGATATATACGCGTATATAACGCCGTCTGAGTCATGGGTCAATGTACATGTATAAATGCATGAAATGCATAAGAAATACGTTAATAAGATGTTTTTCAGAATGCCATAAAAATTAATATGACTTTCGGATAAACATTATCAAATACGTATTTTAGGACCCATGAACAGAAGATAATAATAATTCACACGGGGAATCAAGAATATAGACACCCCTAGTATTCCTATGAATACAGTAATTTATGGAAACTGTGCGTTTGCTCATTTCTTCAGTATAATTTGGACCATGACAAAAGAAAGAAGGCTTGGCCTAAACAAAACTGGAGTTGATTCTCTTGAGAAAGATTACACCGTACTCCCTTAATATTTCAAAATCTCACGTTAATTTGAATTTTTGAAAGCTTGGGCGTAGCTTATGTGATATGCAATATACATTTTCATATTAGAAATGCTTTTGACGTGCTTTCTCTATTAGAAAAAGCTTGCTGGACTTAGAAGTAAAATTTCCTAATTTGATGAACCCTTTCAGAAGCGGTTAGGTGTAGGGAATGATTTCAATATTTGAGATTGTTATTCTTATTTAGGTGGGCCCCTTATGAAAGCTTGGTGTCACTTTAAAGTGACACCTTATCCATCTCTTTTATTAGTCATTTATAGTGTTTAGGCAAGCTTGGTACGTTGGGGAGGGGTTTAAATCAATATCCACTAAATTTATTAATTAACTAGGTAATGTACTGCTACTCGGTAATTAACCAATTACCCGTATAATTAAGAATTATCTCAAATTATCTAAAAATACTATCATTTTTAATATACTTTATACGTCATACTACCATGGTGATATGGTACGTGGCATGGTACTAGTCCATAATTATCGAGTATTATCGCTCGACCCGTATTTTATCTCAAATTGGCCACCTTCGACGAAACTCGTTTTATTTAATTCGTGTACCTTTTATCCTTCATGACACATACTTATCGCTTGTTATAAATAGCATAAATACGTTAACCTCAAGATAATCACATCCCTGAGTCTACGTCGATCAACTGGAGACGAAACTTTTAACATACAAAAATGCGAGATGTAACATCCTTACCCCCCTTAGAAACATTCGTCCTCGAATGTTCAACTCCCCGGGATCTAAATAACTTTGGCAAGGTCACCTTTGTAACAAAGCTACTACCCACTCTTCTTGTAGAAACTCAATAATTTAACGCCATATAGGACCATAATCATCAATATCGACAATGGCCTCACACGACCAACGACAATAACGAACACACGAATTCGTACACGTACCTTGAGGTTATGACGTCTCAGTAGGACCCTTCTTTGGAGGAGGAAATAAATAGGGATATCTAGACTTCATGTCTTCTTCGGCCTCCCAAGTCATTTCTTCTACATTGTTGTTTCTCCAAATTACTTTCACGGAGGCTACCTCCTTATTCCGTAGCTTGCGGATTTGTCGATCTAAAATAGCAATCGGAATTTCCTCGTACGACAAGTCCTCTGTAATCTGTACATCATCCGTGGGCACCACTCGGGTAGGATCGCCAATGCACTTTCGTAACATAGATACGTGAAAAACTGGATGGACAGACTCCAACTCTGAGGGCAATTCTAACTCATAAGCTACTTAGCCCACTCTCTGAATAATCCTATAAGGCTCAATATACCGTGGGCTAAGTTTTCCTTTCTTGCCAAACCTCATCACACCTTTCATAGGTGACACATTTAAGAATACCCAGTCATCAACCCCGAACTCTAAATCTCGCCGCCGCACATCAGAATATGACTTCTGACGACTCTGAGCTGTCAATAGTCGATCCCGGATAAGCTTCACTTTTTCTATGGCTTGCTGAACCAGGTCTGGCCCATGTAACCCATATTCTCCAACATCAAACTACCCTATAGGTGACCTACACTTCCGTCCATAGAGATCTTCGTATGGAGCCATCTGAATACTGGAATGATAGTTATTATTATATGCGAACTCAATAAGCAGCAGATGATCATCCCAGCTACCTTTGAAGTCTATTACACAAGCTCGTAACATATCCTCCAGTGTCTGAATAGTACGCTCAGCCTGTCCATCTGACTGGGGATAAATGTTGTACTAAGACTTACTTGAGTCCCCAATCCTTTTTGGAAGGACATCCAGAAGTTAGCTGTAAATTTAGCTCCTCTATCCGAGATAATAGATACAGGGACACCATGCAGTCGTACTATCTCCTTAATATAAAGCCTTGCATAATCCTCTGAGGAATATGTAGTTCTAACGGGAATAAAATGGGATAACTTTATAAGCCTATCAACAATCACCCATATCGAATCGAACTTACGCTGGGTACGAGGTAAGCCTACATTGAAATCCATATTTATTACTTCCCACTTCCAAGTCTGAATCTCCATAGCCTGTAATAACCCACCAGGTTTCTGATGCTCAATCTTAACCTGCTGACAATTAGGACACTGAGCAGCAAACTCCACTATATCCTTTTTCATTCCGTCCCACCAATACACTTCCCCATATCATGATACATTTTTATCGCTCCTGGATGGACAATATAACGAGAATAATGAGTTTCTCTCATACCCTGCCGACGTAGCATCACAACATTAGGGACACATAATCGTCATTGATATCTGAGGACCCCATCTTCTGTAATTTCAAATGGTGTCTTCTCCTTCTGAAAGGTGGTATCCCTATAATGAACTAACATAGGATCCTCGTACTGGCGTTCCTTTACTTCAGTTACTAAAGTGGATGTTGTTGTATCCTGGATAGTAATTCCCATATCACCTGAGTCCAGTAACCGAACTCCAAGACTAGCTAGTTGATGAACCCCATGGGCTATTCCCCTCTTTTCCGACTGTAAGTATGACAGGCTACCGATCGATCTACGCCTGAGGGCATCGACTACCACGTTCGCCTTTCCCGGATGGTATAAAATATCAACGCCATAGTCTTTAAGTAGCTCCAACCATATCCTTTGACGTAGATTCAATTCCTTTTGCTTGAAGATGTATTGGCAGCTCTTATGATCTGTACAGATATTAACATAAATGCCATACAAGTAGTGCCTCCATATCTTTAGTGCATGAATTACCGCGGCTAAACTAAATCGTGGGTCGGGTAGTTCTTCTCGGCCTTTTTTAGTTGTCTTGAAACATAAGCCACAACCTTACCATGGTGCGTAAGCACACAACCCAATCTAAAGCCTGAAGCGTCCCAATAGATAACATAATCATCGGTCCCTTCTGGGAGCGGTAGGTAGAACCGGTGTTGAAGTTAATGTGTCCTTCAATGCCTGAAAACTCTGTTCGCAAGCATCGGTCCATTGAAACTTAGTTCTTTTCTGAGTTAACTTACATGGGTATCCCAATCTTTTACAATTCATGAAATTCCCCTCTTCGGAGGCCCAAACTTCATCCTTTATCCATCACAATTACGCCCTTCTTATACTTTCAGGGCAACATTTCATCCATTCTAAATGCTACTAGTCTTAAACTTCTTTGAGTTCATTCAGGCTATACTGAGCCTTCTATAACTTAGAGAAATCATCATCTCTCTTATGATCTTAAACTCAAGTACTTATCCATTCCCATTACCTTTTCACTCATCTTTTCTTATCATTCCTCCTGTCTTCCTAAAATCTTGTCGCTCTACCATACTTTAGCTTGCGACCTACACATATCTATTTATACTTATTCGCAACCTTTCTCCAAGATTTCTTCATGTTATTACGGAACATCAAGCGAGACACCACATACCACTTTTGTCAAAAGTGCTTAGAAGAGAAGAAAATCCCATTACATGTTTCCTGTAATAACCTGCCAAATAGAGAAGCTACGAACCTTCGTTGGTGTTGTGTGTGTAGGACAAGTCTTCGTTGCCTCAATCTTTTTTGTATCCACGCTAAACGATATGCCCAAGGAAAGCTACAGAGTTCAACCAGAATTCACATTTAGAGAATTTTGCATACAACTCCTCCTTTTGTATAACTCTGAGCATAGTACGCAAATGATCTTCATGCTCCGTCTATGAATGAGAATACACCAATATATCTTCGATAAATATAATTACGAACAGATCTAAAAAGGTCCTAAACACACGGTTCATCAAATCCATGAATACTGCTGGACATTGGTCAAACTGAACGAGATAACACGAAATTCAAGGTTCTCATACCTGGTCCTGAATGCTATCTTCGGAATATCTTCATCCTTAACCCTTACCTTATGGTACCCGGACCTCAAGTCTATCTATGAAAAACACTTGGCACCTTGCGACTGATCAAATAAATCATCAGTGCTCGGGAGCGGGTACTTATTATTGATTGTCACCTTATTCAACTGTCTATAATTAATACATGTCCGTAAGGAACTGTCTTTCTTCCTCACAATTAACACAGGTGCCCCCCATGGTGATGTACTAGGTCTGATAAAGCCTTTTTAAGGAAAATCCTTTAGCTATTCCTTTAACGTTTTTAGCTCTGTAGGGCCATTCTATAGGGAGGAATATATGTTTGATGCATATCTAGTAGTAGGCCAATAGAAACTTAATTTCCCGCTCTGACGAAAGACCCTAAATTTTATTGGGAAAATGGGGAAACTCATTAACTATAGGGGAGGACTGAATGGTTGGTAACTCTACTTCCAAATTCCAAGCCCGAACTAAGTGATAAGTATAATCCTTTATGATCATCTTCCTTTCCTTGAGATAGGAGATAAATTTACTTCTTCGCGATGCTGTATTACCTTTTCATTCTAAAACAGGATCTCCTGGGCACTAAAATCAAACAATCTTTGACCTACACCTAATGTTAGCATAACAAAAATCCAACCAATACATATCCATTGTAATATTAAGTTCTACACAACCGAACACCATATACCTTATCCTTGTTTATTATCAAATCTATCACGGGCCACTACGGGCGACATCTATATATATAACTAACAATATTAAGACTTAGCTCACATAACTAATTTAGAAAAAAGTTTATATACATAGGGGTTGGCAAGGCAGTAGACACATCATACCCAAAACTATATACATGATATTGTCTGCAAAACCTCTAAGTAGGCATAACCATAATATATACAAGTCGAGACGGGGCTCCCTACGTCCTCATAAAACAACCTAACACATTCAGAACCCTGACTTGGTAATACTCCAAGAAGATGTGGAACTTACCCACAAAAAATTGACACTTGGAGAAAGTCTACAGTAGAGGGTCCTTGCCTTGTCATATATAAGAACCTCGATCAGACACACTTCGAAGTGGAACCTTCATATTCTTATTAGTTACCTTCCTCCTCTTAGCCCGACAACTATCTACTTCCTCTGCATATCCTATAACATACACTGGCGAACCTTGATTGGCGGACTCCCAAGACTGTGGACTATCTGTAACCTCAGAAGAGCTGGTGTCGGCAAATACCTTGACATAGTTTTGAGCCTGAGGGAAACTCGGCTGTGCCAATCCGTGCTCTACTGCCCTCATACCCTGATCAACGGGCTGTGAAACTGAAACTAAGTGCCTTAGTAAGGTTGGAACTCCTCTTACCCTATCTGCTATCGGAGTGGTCGAAACAGCATGAACGGGTGACTCATATGGATCCTCAGATGGATCCTCCTAAATAGAAATCATGATCTCTGATGGGTCTGCCTCCATAGTGTAACTTATTCCTCTTTCTAACACTTCTGAAGCCTTCTGACTCGTGCTAGCGGCTTGCGCATGTCGTCTAGTCGTAACAGGCATTGCTAAAAACATAAATAAGGTAAATATTAGGAATGGATACTTATGACTCAGTTCTATCGCACAATCTGGATTAGAAAGAAAAGTAACCATCCTAAATATCTAGTAGACTCCTGTCTATAAGTATGGTTCACAACACACCCATAAACAAGACTCTACTAGACACGGTCTCTAGATAACCCTAGGACAGAGCTGCTTTGATACCACTTTTGTCACGACCTAAACCGATGAGCCACGACGGGTGCCTGAGTTCTACCTGTCAAACACCTCTAAACATGCGTCTAAGATATGAACCTGAATAACATCTGTTGAATGACAAAAATAACGTACATGAAGGAAGGGCATACATACATATACGTACAACATACGTAGGACGAGCCGACAAGGCTGCTATAGACAACTATACATCTCAAAACTGGAAGCCGGCAAGGCCACATACTATCCAACTAGACATACTGTCTACATGCCTCTAATAGAAACATAAATGTACAAACATGGGACTGACCCACGTCATACCCATATATATCTATATACAAACGTATCGTACCAAAAACAAAAAGCAGCTCCGGATTAAGTGGAGCACGCCAACTCTCGCTGATCAGGTATCCTAAGAAGTGGGGCTGTCAGTTTGCCTACCAGCACCTACGAGCATGAAACGCAGGCCCTGGGAAATAGGGCGTCAGTACGAATAATGTACTGAGTATGTAAGGCATGAAAATCAGTACATAAGACATAGATGAAATATGGAATAAAGAAACCCATCTGTAAATCTGAATAACTTTACAAATCATGAAACATTTATAATGTCATGCACGTGCATATAAATGTCATGTAATGCATAGGTCTGTACGTACATAACATCATCAAGCCTCTGAGGGCATCCCATTATATCATCTCGGCCACTGTGGGAAAATCATCAACGTATACCAGCTGATCATGTGGTGGTGTGTATATAATGCCATAACCTTTATCATATCCCATATACATATATATACATACATATATACGCGTATATAATGCCGTCTGAGTCATGGGTCAATGTACATGTATAAATGCATGATATGCATAAGAAATACGTTAATAAGATTTTTTTCAGAATGCCATAAAAATAAATAAGCCTTTCGGATAAACATTATCAAATACGTATTTTTCTGGGACCCATGAACAGAAGATAATAATAATTCACATGGGGAATCAAGAATATAAACACCCCTAATATTCCTATGAATAGAGTAATTTGTGGAAACTGTGTGTTTGCTCGTTTCTTCAGTATAATTTGGACCATGCCAAAAGAAAGAAGGGATGGCCTTAACATACCTGGAGTCGATTCTCTTGAGAAAGATTACACTGTACTCCCTCAATATTTCAAAATCTCACGTTAATTTGATTTTTTGAAAGCTTGGGCGTAGCTTATGTCATATGCAATATACATTTGCATATTAGAAATGCTTTTGACGTGCTTTCTCTATTAGAAAAAGCTTGCTGGACTTAGAAGTAAAATTTCCCTAATCTTGATGAACCCTTTCAGAAGAGGATAGGTGTAGGGAATGATTTCAATATTTGAGATTGTTATTCTATTTTAGGTGTTCCCCTTATAAAATCTTGGTGTCACTTTAAAGTGACACCTTATCCATCTCTTTTATTAGTCATTTAGAGGGTTTAGGCAAGCTTTCCATGCTGGGAGGGGTTTAAATCAATATCCACTAAATTTATTAATTAAGTAGGTAGTGTCCCGATACCCGATAATTAACCAACTACCTGTATAATTAAGAATTATCTCAAATTATCTTAAAATACTATTCATTTTTAATATACATTATACGTCATACTACTAAGGTCATATGGTACCTGGCATGATACTAGTCCATAATTTTCGGGTATTATCGCTCGACCTGTATTTTATCCCAAATCGGCCACCTTCAATCAAACTCGTTTCTTTAATTCGTGTATCCTTTATCCTTCATGACAATTACTTATCGCTTGTTATAAATAGCATAAATACGTTAACCTCAAGATAATCTCATCCCATAGTCTACGTCGATCAACTGAAGACGAAACTTTTATCTTTTAACGTACGAAAACGCGAGATGTAACACATTATTTTGTACCAACCTCCCTTTTTTCTAGGGACGATGAATTTCATGCATGCAGGTTCATTCAAACAGACAGGTATACCTCCTCAGTAGGTGTTGCCCAAGTTCAGCTTTATCTGTAAGCTCCATGTTCTTCGCAATTTCTGGGTTTAGAAGTTTTGTGTACATTTTTGTATATATGTATATAGGTTATGGGTAGGTCGTGGCCCTGTTTCGATCACGGTACATCCATCAGTAGAGGCTTGTAGACATATCCTGTAAGCTAGTGCAGTATGTTGGGCTTGTAGGCCTTGTATATATATTTTGTTGGTTTGTCAGCTGTAGTAGTTATGATAGCCTTGCTAGCCCAACTTTATATTGATGTTTAGTCAGCATTGATTTCAATTCAGTTTTATATTTTGCTTCGTAAATTTTCTTGCAATGGGGCCCATGGCCAAAGTCTGACATTATATGTTCAGAGTCTCTTAGTCGCAAGTTGGTATACAAGGATAGGTGAGGCACCGGGTGCCGGTCTCGCCCCCCAGGATTTCTGGGCATGACACATTATCATTGGCTTTAGCCAACCATTTTGTTAGATTGGATGTTTCGGAGCCCAGTCGAATTCTTGCCTGCATGGTTTCTCGGTCTCCCTATATGACTGTGTAAAAGAGCACCAGTATGAAGACCCCTATTTGCGACACGGTTCAACATGGCGATGATAAGGAGGTTACTATTGGAGATAGTGGTGTATTGCGAATGCGCGGTCAGTTATGTGTGCCCAATATGGATGGTTTACGTAAGTTGATTCTTTATGAGTCCCACAGTTTGTGATATTCCATTCATCCAGGGACTGCTAGGATGTATCAGGACTTGAGGTAGCACTATTGGTGGGGGAGGATGAAGAAAGACAGAGTGGAGTATGTAGCTTTGGTGCCTAAATTGTCAGCAGGTGAAGTTTGAGCATAAGAGGCCAAGTGGTTTGCTTCAGTAACTTGAGATTCCCGAGTATAAATGGGAGCATGTTACCATGGACTTCGTTGTTGGGTTCCCACAGACTCATAAGAAGTCTGACGCGATATGGGTGATTATGGACAGGTTGATCAAGTCGGCTAATTTCGTTCCAGTAGTGACTAACTATTCATTAGAGCAGCTGTCTCAGGTTTATATCGGCGAGATTGTACGACTTCATGGCGTACCGTTATCCATTATCTCTGCCTGGGGTACGCAGTTCACATCGCGTTTCTGGAAAGCTGTACAGCGTGAGCTAGGCACACTGCGTTGAGTTAAGTACAACATTTCACCCTCAGACGAACGGACAGTCCGAGCACACTATTCAGATATTGTAGGATATGGTTTATGCCTGTGTGATGGATTCCAAGGGTGATTGGGATCAGTTCTTTCCACTTGCGGAGTTTTCCTTTAACAACAACTACCAGTCAATTATTTGGATAGGCTCTGTGTGAGGCTCTATATGGGAGACAGTGGCGTTCTCCAGTTGGGTGGTTTAAGCCGGGAGAGGCTAAGTTATTAGGCATGGATCTGGTTTTAGATGGTTTGGAACAGGTCAAGATGATCCAGGATCGGCTTCGTACAACCCAATCTAAACAAAAGAGTTATGCGGATCGGAAGGTTCGCAATGTTGCATTCCTGGCTGGAGAGCGAGTCTTGCTTTGAGTTTCACCCATGAAGGGTGTGATGAGGTTTGGTAAGAAGAGCAACTTGAACCATAGGTATATAGGGCCTTTTAGATCCTAGGGAGGATTGGAGAGGTGTCCTACAAGCTTGCTTTTCCACCTAGTTTATTTGCGGTTCATCTGGTGTTCCATGTCTCTATGCTCCAGAAGTATTACGGTGATCTGTCCCATGTTCTAGACTTAAGAACAACCCAATTGGATGAGGATTTGACTTATATTGAGGAGCCTATGGCTATCTTGGACCGACAGGTCCAGAAGTTGATATCGAAGAGTACCGCTTAAGTAAAGGGTTCAATAGAGGGTTCATCCGATCGAAGAGGCGACCCGAGAGACCTAGCACGACATGTGGCATCGTTACCCTCATGTATTCACCGTTTCAGGTATGTCCTTATGCACGTTTGAGGATGAACATTTATTTTAAGAGGGGAAAATGTAATGACCCGATCAGCTATTTTGTGTAATTGCACATAGTTACCCCTTTTTATGGTTCACACATGTGGGTTTATGATTTTATGACTTACGGGTTGGTTAGTTTCGCTCCGGGAAGCTTTCGGGTTGATTTGAATCCCTGATTCTTGACTTAGAAGTTTAAATTAGAAAATACTAAAAAAACTTTGGATTTTGTGAAAACGACCCCGGAACTGTGTTTTTATGACTGATAGCTTCGTATCGTGATTTCAAATTTGGGCATATGTCTGTATTGGTAAAAAAGAGTTTCACACATGAGACAACTCTTGACAACTCAGGCAGTTATGTGGACACAGGAGAATGCGACAACTGGATGTGATTCTTTGAAGAGGTACGGAACAAAGAGGCACGATTCAATAAACCCTCGAGCTCATCAGCCATGGGAAACTCAACCTGATCAAAACAGGGAAGAGACACGGTCAGAATGAATCTGGACAAAGCAACGGGTAGATTCAAGAACCCACAATTGATTACTCGTACGTTATGTAACCATACCCCAATTATTGTTATCCTTTGTAACGCCCCATTAATGTCATAATTAGTCATTAATGGGTATTCATAGCAAGAGTTGTACGTTATATCAAGGAATCTCCTATATAAGGGAGGGGAATACAACTTGTAAAGGCATCTGATTCTCGAATACAATCTACTTTGCTTTTCTATCTTTCTGCAATATTGTCTATTACTCGTTTTTCTCTATTTCTTTGATTATCAGTAACTCGTGTTCATCCTAGAAATATCTTTAGTCAAAGGATCTAATTCTTTGGTTAAACAAATTGGTTCTGCTACCGGGAATCTTATAATCTTTGTTTGCTTTTCAAGCGATATCCTTTGAACTATGTCGAACTCCAACGACAACAATCAGCAAAGGAATGGAACCCCAGTTCCATCACCTTCATGAACCCCACGTGGTTCAAGGGAACAATCCCCAGAAAGATCCAATAACAATAATGATAATAATGATCAAACAGTGGAACAAGATCAAGTAAAGCAAATGATTGCAGAGTATGTGAGCCAAGCTTTGCAGGAATTTGCGAGGGGATTACCGGCAGCGTTACCTGCACCACAGACTCCACCCTCCAATAATACCATCACCATGGAAAATCCTCAACCTGGGTTGGCGAACTCAGGAAGGGAAGATACTCCTAATGAGCCTCTCGAAGCGAGACCAGGTATATCTAATAACTCTGAATTACAAAATTTACTGCTAACCATGTAGAAACAGATGAAGGAGTCTAATAACTCTGAATTACAAAATTTACTGCTAACCATGCAGAAACAGATGAAGGAGCAGAACGATCGCATCAAACAAATTCCTGGAGTACCGCCTATTATCAAAGGCATTGATGTTTATAGGTATTCTCAAAAATCTTGGAAGCCAAGTGCGGCTCCCTTGCTTATACCCAAGAAGTTTAAAATGCCTGACGTTCCCAAATATGATGGAACAACTGACCCACGTGATCATGTGACTGCTTTCACTACTAGAGTAAAAGGCAACGACTTACCAAAACAAGAGATTGAATCAGTTCTTGTCAAAAAAATTGGGGAAACACTTACCAAAGGAGCCCTAACCTGGTATTCTCTTCTCCCTAAAAATTCTATTGACTCTTTTGCTTAGCTTGCAGATTCATTTATAAAAGCACACTCTGGTGCAAAAAAAGTTTAGAAAAGAATGGAATACATATTCAAAATAAAACAAGGAGACACGGAACTACTCCGAGAGTTTGTAGACAGGTTTCAACGAGAAAGAATGCAATTACCCAAGGTGCATGTTAATTGGGCAGCCATGGCATTTGCAAGTAACCTAAATGATAAGAGCTCAGAAGCCACGAGACAATTTAAGGAAAGTCTAAGAGAATTCCCCGCTACAACATGGAATGATGTATATAACAAGTATAGTACTAAACCCAGGATAGAGGAAGATATCATTGCTCGTTCAACAGATGAAGATCATTCCAAATCCAGACGTCCTGAATCAGACAGAAGATCAGGTAAAACCAGGTACGATCCTTACTTAGGACCCTCGGGACGTGATATTCATCCCAGGTTCGAAAACACTAGGTCAGACTATAGACCACCAGGAAGAGACGTAGACTCATCCTCATCTAGATCCAGAAAAAATCAAGATGAACGACCTAGAGGTAATACCCTAATTGGGGATCATACCTTTAATGTAAGTACTAATGAACTTGTCTCAATATTGAGGAACATAGGAGACATGGTTAAGTGGCGCAAAGAGATGCGATCAAATCCAAATAGAAGGAACCCAGATCACTGGTGTGTATTCCATAACGATCATGGGCACAAGACTGCGGATTGCAGATTTTTACAAGGTCAAGTAGAAAATGTATTAAAATAGGGCTATTTAACAGAATTGTTTAGTGATAAAGGTAAACGGGCATATATGAGGAACAGGAAGGAGCCCCCAAAGCCTCCTTCTCCAAAATGAACTGTCAACGTCATACACGGAGGTGAAGAAGTAAACGGAGTGGTCTGCAAAACGATCACAAAGTTCAAAATTACACATGGAAAATGGGTTCGTGAAAATCTGGAAGCGGACGATATAACTTTTGATAATGCAGATATCGGCGGATTAATGCTTCCTCACAACGATGCTCTGGTAATGTCTTTACTTATTCATGACACTAACGTAAAAAGAGTGTTTATTGATCCATGTAGTTCAGTCAATATCATTTTGCTAAGAGTCGTGGAAGAAATACTATTGGGGAATCAAGTAATCCCAAGGGCACGAGCCATATCAGGATTTGATAACTCTGCGATTATAATAAAAAGGAGAAATTGAGCTTAGCACTTATGCTGAGAGGGTGATCAAAAGTACCAGGTTGCAAGTCATCGATACTGACATGGCATATAAAGTAATCGTGGGAAGGCAATGGATCCACGACATGAAAGAAATACCCTTCACCTTGCATCAGGTAATTAAATTCCCCTCTGAATGGGGGATTCAGCAAATAAGAGGCGATCAGCAAACCGCAAGAAATATAAACTCTATGGTACACTACAACAAAAAAATAAAGGTGGAAGAATCACGAGATAAGGGAATCTTCCAAGCGGGTAACACCGCCAAAACAGGCATGGAAGAAATTACTACCTAAATAGGTATGGAAGGTATTATTACTGAAACAGGTACGAAAGAAAATACTTACGAGAAGGTGAATCAAGTTACCACGGAAGGTTCATTAGACCACACGAATGCAGATTCCAGTCCGGACATCATTCATGAACCGGAGAAAGAGGAGCACATCAAAACAACAACGGAAGAGCTCGAAGCAGCTCTTTTGTCTGAACAAAAGCCTGAACAGAAAGTGTATATAGGCACGAGGCTGGGCCTTGGTCGAAGAGGTAAGTTAATTGATTATTTAAAGGCTAACGCAGACTGCTTTGCGTTGTCCCGCTCAGATATGACAGGCATCCCACCAGAAGTGATGACTCATAAACTAAATGAAGATATATCCTTCGTACCTGTTAAGCAGAAGAAAATAAAGCAAGGACCATTCAAGAACCAAGTGATCGACGAAGAGGTACAGAAACTCTTGAAGATTGGTTCGATACGAGAGGTATGTACCCTAACTGGCTAGCAAACACCATGGTAGTACCTAAAAACAATGGAAAATGGAGAGTATGCGTAGATTATACTGACTTAAATAAAGCATGCCCCAAAGATTCATTCCCATTGCCACATATAGATCAAATGATTGATGCCACAGCAGGTCATGAACTATTAAACTTTTTAGATGCATATTCTGGTTATAATCAGATTAAAAAGGATCCCTCAGATGAGGAAAAAAATCATTCATTACAAATAGGGGGACTTACTGTTATAAAGTTATGCCGTTTGACTTGAAAAATGCTGGAGCCACCTATCAAAGGTTAGTGACTAAAATGTTCCAATAACATCTTGGGAAGACGATGGAAGTCTATATTGATGATATGTTGGTAAAATCAACACAAGCAGAAGACCATTTCCAGCATCTCGCTACTACTTTTGATATTTTACGCAGGTATAATATGAAGCTAAATCCAGAAAAATGCGCTTTTGGAGTACAATCAGGTAAATTTTTGGGTTTCCTTCTATCGAACAGAGGAATAGAGGTAAATCCCGCTCAAATCAAAACTATAGAAGAAATACCAGATATTTTAACAAATAAAAAGGAAGTTCAAAGACTAACATGGAGAATAGCAGCTTTGGGAAGATTTATTTCTAAGTCTTCCGAAAAAAGTTTTAAATTCTTCTCAGCTCTCAAAAAGAAGAATCAGTTCGAATAGACTGAAGAATGTCCGCAAGCCCTCAAGAATCTGAAGATTTATCTATCGAAACCACCGCTGCTTTTAAAGCCAAAAGAAGGGGAAAAATTGTACATATACCTGGTTGTTTCCGAAATTGATGTAAGTGCAGTATTGGTAAGAGAAGAAAAAGGTAAGTAATCACCAATCTATTATGTAAGTAAAACTTTTCTAGATATTGAGACTAGATATCCACATCTGGAAAAGTTAGCCTTAGCTTTAATAATGGCATCTAGAAAATTACGACCATATTTTCAATGTCACCCGATCACCGTTGTGACTTCATATCCTTTAAGAAATATTCTGCATAAACAGGAATTGTCAGGAAGATTAGCCAAGTGGGCCATAGAATTAAGTGAGCATGAAATAACTATCAGCCTAGGACTGTAATTAAGTCTCAAATACTAGCTGATTTTGTTGTTGACTCTAGTAATAGCATTATCCCTGAAGTAGAAAAGGAGTTACAACTTTTTAACGGTGCTAATTTGGGCCTATGGATCCTATTAACCGATGGCTCATCAAATATAAAAGGTGTTGGCTTAGGCATAATCTTAATATCAATGATAAAAATATGGTAAGTGGGGGGACTATCTGTATTGATAAAAAAGAGTTTCAATGGTAAGTCAACTCTTGACAATTCATCCAGTTATGTGGACACAAGAGAGCGTGACAGCTCAATGTGATTCTTTGAAGAGGTACGGAACAAAGAGGCACGATTCAATAAACCCTCGAGTTCATCAGCCACGGGAAACTCAACCTGATCAAAACAGGGAAGAGACACGGTCAAAATGAATCTCGACAAAGCTACGGGTAGATTAAAGAACCCACAATTGATAACTCATATGTTACGTAACCGTACCCCAATTACCGTTATCCTTTGGAACGCCCCATTAATGTCATAATTAGTCATTAATGGGCAATCATATCAAGATTTGTATGTTATATCAAGGAATCTCCTATATAAGGGAGGGGAATACAGCTTGTAAAGGCATCTGATTCTCGAATACAATCTACTTTGCTTTTCTATATTTCTGCAATATTGTCTATTACTCGTTTTTCTCTATTTCTTTGATTATTAGTAACCCTTGTTCATCCTAGAAATAGCTTTAGCCAAAGGATCTAATTCTTTGGTTAAACAATGTCACGCCCCAAAAATCGAGGAGCGCGACCGGCGCTCAACCTAGTAACCCGACTGAGCAAGCATGTTAGGTTTCATTCTACCCAAACTAATTCATGAATAAAGAAGAGATGAACTCCATTAATCATAGGTTGTAAATATCTCATTAACAACTTCCATTTTTTTCCATTAGCAGTTTCAACCATAATTGTGAAATATTACAATCTTTATAGATATGATGAAAAACATATTTACCAAATACCAATATTTCTAATTTAATTTCCAATATCAAACATCACCCACAACCTGTCTACGGAGCCTCTAAATACAACTGAAGAGTAATGTGGAAATGCCAGCAACAAGGCACCAGCTATACCTCAAAATATAAAGTACATGAAAAACAAATGATGCATGACCCCGAAAGGAAGTGGGGCTCACCAAGTCGGCTGAAAGGAGGATGCGCCACCACCTGCGACCAACACTGACTTCTATGGAACCACCTACATCCATTTAAAGATGTAGTGCCCCCGGTAAAAGGGACGTAATGAATAGTACTAGTATGAAGAGCTAAACACTAACTTTAATAGAAGGAACAAGGAAACACACAAAAAGGGAAACAATCATGTTGTACAATAAAAGCTTCAAACAAACACTATAACATCAAGTAGATGACCACATAAGATATCAGTTCACTTTTTATCTTATTATGTTGGTAATCTTAGTGCCATGTGCCACAATCCACAATATTGTCGTGTTCTTACACGGAGTCCGATCTCGGAACGATTGGCTAAGCCATCTCATTTGAGACATCAACCATATTCACAATTTCATCCACAATACCACTGTGTTCGTACACGAAGCCCGATCTCGGCCCGATCGGCTAAGCCATATCATTTGAGACATCAATCATATTCAAAATTTCATCCACAATACCACCATGTTCTTACACGGAATACGATCTTGTCCCGATCGGCTAAGCCATCTCATTTGAGACATCAACCATATAATCAATCATCTCACTTTACATTTCCTTCCCATCTTTTGATACATTGGCACGAGAGGCCTTATTTATTAAATCGTTCTTAGCTCTTGGTCATACTTTACATTTTCAAGTTTTACCCTTTTTCATATTCGATATCATTATCACATCAATAAAATCTATCATGTAAGGCATGTGCACACATAAGGAAGAAGTCTTGGAAAATCTTAAGCACACATAGGCTTTTCCTACAATTCGGCATAGAAACCATCATTCTATTCTTAACATGAATCCTCAACCTTTTGTCAACACAAATTCCTCATTCCAAACACATTCTCAAATATCATTATGACATGATAACATTTAGAACAAATATAAAACATGAATCTTTCAACACAATATATTAAGGCAGCCAATTCTAGCATGATCAAGTTAGGAACTTACACCAAATACTCGGCCACCAGGTGTTCGATTCTAAGAAGAAGGGAGTTTAGCCATACATACCTCAATAGAGCTTTTAATAAAATTTTACTTTTATAAGTCATTTTAAGAAAGTTGAGTCGAGGCTAATTTCGTAATCTGTTTCATATATTTCCTCATTTTATAGGCATCACTAGGCACGATTATAAAAGTTGTCCACACTCTATTTCCCCATTTCATTTAATTTATTTTCAAACATTTTTATAGTTTATCAACCACTAGACACACTCAATCAAGACATTTAGTACGCATACGAGAGGTTAGGAGTATTAAGCATATCGAGTTTTCCTTACATAATCTGTATACCAGTTTTCATCTAAACCACAACTCAAAGCCATACCATTTTAATAAGCAACCCATACTTTAAACATCTATCGTTCAATATAAGGCTCGTTCGGAATGATCAAGTTTATGAGTTTATAGGGGATAATCCGGAACGTAGAAATTAGGGATTTCGAGCCGATCATACTTAAACTTACGGAAACATTATGGAATTTAATTCCGAGAGAGAAAGTTTATCCAACATACCTGGTTGAGCTTTCCTTAAGTTACTACAACTCACCAATGCTTCTAGCAATAATAATCTATAGGAAGGTAGCGAAAATCGATTAATAATTAGAAAGATTTCGCATGGTGTAACACCTTTAGGAATTTCATCAAGCTCCTAACATGTGAAATAGACTACAAGGTTCTACAATGGAAATTGCTTCTTCCCTCAACCAATTCAACAAGAACAACCAAAAATAGTTCATTAATCCCACATACTATAACTTAGTGTCACATGCATGGTTTGTTTCTAACCCTACAATATATTTTTGAACTCATAATCTCTTATATGAAATCTTAGAAGTAGGACTTACTCGGAAGGATAGTGAGATAGATATTAGCTTCCTTGATTCTTGAGAATTTGTGCAAGACTGGATGATTAAGATGTTAGGTTCCTTATTCTGTCTCTAAAATGCTCTCACCTCTCTCTTGATTCAGTAGAAAATAGCCCCAAAGAAAGCCCCAAATCCTATTTATTAAAATGGGGTCGGGTTATGAAAATAGGAAAAAGAAGCCTCCGACATCGGATCTGTGGTCGCATAATGGACCGCAGAACAGGTATGTGGGTCGCAGAATGGATCACAAAATTGGTGCCCATAACTGGGTTTCACTGGACATGTTTGCGACCATTTTGCGGTCGCATAACCACTTCTGCGATCGCATAATGGCCGCAGAACTGCATTATGCCAGTCTTTGGTAATTTGATCATAACTTTTTGTAAGAGTGTACAAATGACAAACGATTTGAAGAGTTAGAAACTACACTCGAAGAGATTTTATTTGATAGTTTGAGCATCAATAACACCTTATATTTATTTAGATATGCTCGTCCAAAGTGTGGACTTGTGCGAACTCATTTGGAATTTTAGCCTATTATGTAATTTTCCAACTTATCTTAGACTTAGGACTCTCATTGGACCACACATTACTTATTATATGACTTATACACTTATTACCCTATCCAATTGATGTCCATCATATTGATAGCACATAAAATATTATAATTAGTCTACCTAGCACCACAAAATCTTAAATTACTTAGCAAAATTTTTCGGGGCCTTACAGCGTATGCCTGAAATTTATTTTTGAGGTCCGTAGGTTAATTTATGTTGATTTGCCAAATTTGGCAATGTGAAGTTGAAAGGTATGACCGTAGGTTGACTTTTAGCTATCGATCTCGGAATTTGAATTTGGGACTTGGAATAGATCCGTCATGGTATTTAGAACTTATATGCAAAATTTGGTATTGATTTGATAGGATTCGGATGTTTAGTTGTAACTTTAGAAATTCGTGAACTTTAGTATGAAATTTCTGCGTTTTAGAGTTCAATTCATAGTTTTAGATGTTATTTTTGTATTTTGATTGTGCGAGTGAGTTTGTGCGATGATTTTAGATTTGTGTGAATATTTAGTTTGGAGCCCCGAAGGCTCAGATGAGTTTCACACATGTTCTGGAGTGGTTTGGACTGAAAAATGGCAAATTCTGCTGTCTGGTGCTCTGGTATCACAAACGCGAACACCAGGCTCACATTTGCGAAGGTGACAAAAGAGGAGCAGTTGTCGCAAATGTGACCTCCCCTTCTCATTTGCGAAGCCAACAGGATTACAACCTAGTTTGCATTTGCGAACAACTATTCACTTTTATGATGGCCCTCCAGTTCACAATTGCGAAGACTCAATCGCAATTGCAATGAATGTTGAGTCTGTCAGGGTTCACAATTGCGAGCTCTTGTCCACAATTGCGAGGTTTCGCAAATGCAAACCCTGTGTCGCAAATGCGACATCTGCAGCTGGTTAAAGGGCCGGGGGACGGGATTTTTGAACTCATTCTCTCATTTTTGAACCCTAGACTCGGTAGGAAGCGATTTAGAGAGGGTATTTTCACCTACAAATCTTGGGTAAGTGATTCTAATCCATTTCTAATCATGTTCCATCAACATATCTTAGATTTTAACATCAAAATCATGTGAATGAAAGTGGAAAATTGTGAAACTTTGTCAATGTTTTGAAAAAAAATAAGAAATTGAATGTTGAGAGTAATTACATATATGAACTCGTGGGATCATGGATAGACAAAATCTACCATTAGACCCGGGTTTTCACTGAGCGAGTCCATCTTAGATTTATCTATTGAAATTGAATTCACTAGTGTTGTTTGATGCTATTGAGTTGATTTTGTTTAGATTTGAGCCTTGTGGAGGCGAATTTTAAGGGAAAAGCTATGTTTGAGTGTTGAATTGGCCGAATTGAGGTAAATGTCTTGCCTAACTTCGTGTGGGGGAAACTGCCCCTTGGGATTAGTAATGTTTGATTCAATTGTGCTATGTGGAATCCGTGTACGCAAGGGTGACGAGTGGGTACACGGGTTGTACGTAGTATTTTACCGGTTTAGGCTACTTATACTATTTTTATGCTTTAATTGAATGCCATATCTTGTGTTAGTGTATTCGTACATGCCTTAAATGATTTCGTTAACACTTGTTTTACCTCCTAATTGATAAATTGCACCCATGCTTTAGTTGAACTTGTTGCTTCTTTTGTTGTTACATGTTATCTCTTCATTGTTGATTATCATTATTTGAAATCACTATAGATGCTATCTCTTTCATTGTTGACTATCATTAATTGAAGTTATTGTTCGTGGTACGTTTTCATTGTTGAATACCATTACTTGAGGTTATTGTTCATGTTATCTCCTTTATTCTTTATTTCCATTATTTGAAGTCATTGCTACATGTCATCTCTTCCATTATGAGTTATTCCTATTTCACATCGTGGTAATACATTGTCTATCATTATTGAGTTATTGGTGTTGAAGTTGTGAAAGCAGTTATTACGTTGAGGCTAAATTGTTATTGTTGAAACATCTTCCTTTGTGCATTTTTACATTCATTGATATTCTTGAATCCGTTGTGGTGGAGTCGTGGGATATTGTTGTGGAGACGTTGATAGTGTGGATTGTTGGAAAATTATGATAATGGGCGCATGTGGTGCGAGTTGTTATTGTAATATAATATTTACGCGTATGCGGTATAAGGTGGGACTTATGTGAGTGATTCTTGTAGGGGAACTACGTGAAGGTACGTGGCATCATAAGGTGGGATAAAGTACAAGTAGCTATTTCGGAAAAATTATTTTCAAATCCTATTTCAAATGTAAGGCTCACGTAGCGGTATAAGGAAAGATTGTGATTAAATTTGAGTAATGTGAATACGAGAGGGTACCTCGGTTGTGATATTTGATTTTACGAGGCGGTTCCTCGGTTGTGATTTCATTATACACTAGGCAGTAACTTGTTGAAACTCTTGTTGTTTATTTCATGTTTCAAAGAGTTGTGGTGGAAATATTTCTTGTTGTTTCATTTTATTTGTTCTAGCAATTGTTGTCCGTATATGATCACTTGGGTTTCTTCACTTGCTCCTTTTATGTATTCCCATATTTAGTTTCCAGTGTTTATTCAGGTTATTATATTATTTCTTATCAATTATTTCTTGCTTTCCATTATGTATCCTTATTACATTTCCATATTGCTTATTTATATTCAAGTAGGTATCTTGACTTGTCCTCGTCACTACTCTACGGGGGTTAGGTTTGATACTTACTGGGTACCATTGTGGTGTACTAATACTACGTTTCTGCATATTTATTTGTGCATATCCAGATACGTTTGCTCGTGCCAGTAGTCATAGATTACCTGCTAGCTGCTATTTTTCGAAACGTCAAGGTATGCATGCTCGGCATCCGCAGGCCTTAGAGTCACCTTCCCTTTTATTCTTTTAGTGTTGTAGTTCTTTCGGATAGTGATGTAGTAGTTATCCTAGTTTTATTCTATAGGGATTATGACTCAGTTCCACCAGTTTTGGGGAGAGTGTTGTTGAGATTATATTTGTATCGAAAGGTTATATCAGTTATTCAGTTTTGCTTTAGAATTTTGATAGATGTTTCTGTCAAGTTTTTTCTATTTGTCAGGCCTACCTAGTCATAGAGACTAGGTGCCATCAGAACATCCTACGGAGGAAAATTGGTGTCATGACGAGTGCACGAGCAACTAGAATTATACAGGCATAGTTTTAAGTAAATACAACTGTTCGAATGAGATAAACAATAAAGATAGGAAATGGAAGGGGACTTCAAGGGTTGCGAATGACAGCAGCTCTACCTCAAGTCTCTGAAGTGAATGTGATACGGGAAGATGCACCTCTAAACACCATTGGGACCAATAGCAGTATCTGCACAAAAAGTGTAAAAGTGTAGCACGAGTACAACTGACCCGATGTAATCTGTAAATGTCGAGCCTAATCTCGACGAGGTAGTGACGAGGTTGTGACAGGACACCTACGTAAAAACCCATTTATATATATATATATATATATATATAACAAGTAGAACGAAAAAATATTAACTGAGAGGGGACATGCGAAAAGAGAAATATCATAAACATGGCAAGTATGAAATCATTAAATAACAACTTCCGAAATAAGCAAAAATATAACCAAGTAAATCACTAAAACCAGAAATCAAATAAGGCAATGAAATGAAGATAGCATGGCATCACCCTTCGTACTTTTACTCTCGTTCTCACCATGTAATATCATAAATAAAATGGCACAGCATCATCCTTTGTGCTTTTACTCACCGGACGGAATCACCCTTCATGTTGTTACTCGCAATATATGATAATGAATGCAAATAAGGCACGGCAACACCCTTCATGCTTTTATCTCTTCCTCACTAAGTAACAATACAAATCCGAATAATAAAGACCAGGAGGGAAACAATTTCACTTCGATTATAGTGCCAGGATATAAAGCTCAACTTTCCAAATATCCAACATCTTTGAAATAAATAATAAATATGAAATGGATAATCAAATAAAGTAATAATATAACCTAAGCATGGAAAACATAATCAACGAAATAATATAATACAAATAAATAATTTCCACCCGCATGATTTAATCAATGACAACACATAGATACTCGTCACCACACATATACATTATCCTAACACATGAAACACGTAGAAAATAGACCAACAAGTCCTAATCCCTCAATTCAAGGTTAACCACGAGAATTACCTCGCTTAGCAACCAAATCAAGGTACAACCATGGTTTTTACTCAAGAATTAGCCTCCAAACCAATCAAATCTAGTCAAATAGAATTCAAATAATTCAAAATAGGCTTTAGATACTATCCACGAGTGAAAAAGATTCAATCTTTAGTGATTTTAGAAAAAGTCAACCCCCGACTCGTTTGATCAAAACCCAAGATTCAAACCAAAACCCAATTACCCATTCACCTCCGAGCCCGGTAATGTAATTAGTATCGAAATACAAAACGTCAATTTGAGGTCTAATTCTCAATTTCCCAAAATCCCCATTTTCAACCTAAATACCTAATTTCTACCATGAAATATCTTAGAATAAAGGTTAAAATCAATGGGTGTTTATGGAAATGTAAGAAAACGAGTTAAAATCTACTAACCAATGAAGTGGGGATAAACAATCTCTTCAAAATTGCCTCTAGGTTGTGCTCAACCTTGAAAATGGTGAAAAATGAGGAAAACCCCAATTTTTAGAAGTTTAAATTATTGGGCGTCAGGTATTCTTCGCATTCGCGAAGAACCTGATGTGATTGCGATGCACAACGACCCGAGTGGCTTTTGCGTTTGCGAGATACACTATGCATCCAGGATGGCCTCATCCCCCTTGGCCTTCGTGTTTGCAAGCCTAGTCTCGCGTTCACGTACAGTATTTCTCGACTCCCTCCCCCACCCCTAGATCCATTAACTCATCATGTTCATGAGAGGACGGCGCGTTCGCAAAGTTTAGGCCTCTCCCCCCTACTTCGCGTTCGCGACCCAGTCCCCACGACACATAGCGTCAAGCACAAGCAAATAGCTTAAACAAGCAACTCGAAGTCAAAAAATGATCCATAGCCTATCTGAAACTCATCCGAGCCCCTTGGGATCCAAACCAAATATGTATACAAGTGTAATAACATCATACGAAATCGCTCGCGCAATCAGTTCAGGGTTCTTCTATGCATGGTTCTCCTAGTGGTCATTCTGGTGCCAGGGGTTCTTTTCAGTCTCCGTCTCCAGCTCCAGGAAGTTGTTATGAGTGAGGAGAGTTTGGGAATATGAGGAGGCGGTCTCCTCATCTCCTAGGAGGCCCATCTCAGCTGAGGAGCCAGCCTTCAACTTCAGCTCTAGTTATTTCACCACCAACCCAGGTATCCAGAGGTGGTAGTCAGTCAGCTAGAGGCCGCCCTAGAGGGGGAGGTTAAGCAGGTGGAGGTCAGGCCCGTATGTATGCATTTCCAACCAGGCCAGATGCTATGGCCTCCGATGTAGTGATCGCAGGTATTGTCTCAATCTGTTGCCGAGGTAAATGTCTTGCCTAACTTCGTGTGGGGGAAACTGCCTCTTGGGATTATTAATGTTTGATTCAATTGTGCTAAGTGGAATCCGTGTACGCAAGGGTGACGAGTGGGTACACGGGTTGTACGTAGTATTTTACCGGTTTAGGTTACTTATACTATTTTTATGCTTTAATTGAATGCCATATCTTGTATTAGTGTATTCTTACATGCCTTAAATAATTTCGTTAACACTTGTTTTACCTCCTAATTGATAAATTGCACCCATGCTTTAGTTGTTATCCTATAACTAATAATGAAGCAGAGTACGAAGTTGTTATTGCAAGTCTTGAACTCGCACGGAAGCTCTCAATCGAGAAAATTATGATCAACAACGACTCCCAACTGGTAGTAAATCATACACAGGGGACTTACATCGCTCGAGAGACTCGAATGCAATAGTATCTTGAAAAAGCACGAGAGCTCGTGAGACAATTCAAAACATGGAAGGTAATGCAAATACCTAAAGAGGAAAATCCAGAAGTAGATTCATTAGCTAACCTCGCAGCAGTCATGGAAGTAACAAACAAAGGAAATACAATTGTCGTCCAATTATTCTACTCAATGATCAACCAGGACATGAATGAGGTAACTTTCAACAACTTAACCTGGGACTGGTGAAACGAAATTCTTAATTTTTTGCAGAATGGCATCGTACCTGAAGACAGGAAAGCAGCTCAAGCACTTCGCTGCAAAGCTGCACGGTACTGCCTTATTCGAAACTCGCTTTATCGCAAGATGTTCGGAGGATCCCTAGCTAAATGCCTTGGACCTAAGCAAATGGAATTTGTGATGAAAGAAGTCCACGAAGGAAACTGTGGAAATCACTCAGGGGCGAGGTCCTAAGTGAAAACCCTAATCAGAGCTGGATAATATTGGCTTAAGATGGAAGAAAAAGCCGAGAACTTCATATCCAAATGCGACAGGTGCCAAAATTTTGCCAATAACATGCATCGACCAGCGGAATTATTGCATCCAATAATATCCCCACGGCCTTACATGAAATGGGGGATGGACATAGTGGGACCTCTTCCCACAGCTAAAGGACAGGTACGGTTTTGCTCATGCTAACCGACTATTTTATAAAATGGGTAGAGGCAGAAGCATTCAAACAAGTGCGAGAAAAGGAAGTTAAAAGCTTCTTATGGCAAAAAATAATATGTCGCTTTGGAATACCAAAGAAGATCGTGTGCGATAATGGCCCACAATTCATAGGCTCGCAAACCACAGAATTCTTTGAAAGCTGGCAAATCAAACGGATCACTTCAATGCCATACCACCCCGTGGCTAATGGTCAAGCTGAGTCAATGAATAAGGTCATCATCAACAACCTAAAGAATCGGCTAGATAAAGACAAAGGAAACTGGCCTGATGAGTTACCAGCGGTGCTATGGGCATACAGAACAACTTCAAAAATAGCAAGGGGAGAAACTCCGTTCACACTTATCTATGGCTCAGAAGCCTTAATACCTGTGGAGATGGAGAACCAAGCATAAGGTTCACAACAGTCATGGAGGAAGCAAATGATGACGAGTTAAGGCCCAATCTAGACCTGCTCGAACCACGGAGAGAAGAAGCACCGATACGGATGGCAGCACAAAATCAAATCACAGAGCGTTATTACAACCGTAAAGCTCATCTCAGGTACTTCAAGATTGGGGACTTCGTCCTCAAAAAAGTCTTTCAATCAACAAAAGAAGCAGGCGCAGGAAAGCTAAATCCAAATTGGAAAGGACCCTACAAAACCTGAGGCATAGCTGGGAAGGGTGCCTATGAGTTGGAAGCTATGGACGGCAGGTTCTATCAACAAGCTGGAATACCATCCACCTAAAGAAGTATTACTTCTCAGGAAAAGAAATACCCTCAGTCAAGTATCACACGTTCGATTTTATTTTGAAAATTTAAAAATTTTACTAACTTTTTTAGATGATAGGAATAAAGCTAACCTATCACCAGATGATGATATTAGACCTGTAAAGACGCGAGGAAATAACACAATTCCCGGTCTAGGGTTACACTTTCGGATGGACGTTTTAAAGGGTTGAGCAGTCATCATCTAAAAAACTATATACCTTCGAGTCCGGAATATTTTTCCTTTTCAGGAAAAGGACCACAACGAAGGAATAATCAAGTGCTCGAGATCTCATTCTTCAAAGCTCAAACACTCTGGGGACTATACAGTATGGAAGGTTAAGACGAAGCAAATAAGACTATCAGAAAGTCAAAAGCTCGAGCTTGAAGAACCATCTACCCAACAAGACAAGTGATATGAGCAGAATCGCAAGAGATCAAAAGAGTCATCCAAATACAAAGCCTAATGCAAAAATGCAAAAAAAAACCTCGAACATGTTCAGGCTGAAAGACAAAATATTAGTCACGAGGAAGAAATGTATACTTATTCAAAATTGTTGTAACAAAAACAGTTAGGGGTAAAAGATCATCATCATTTGTACTTACTCAAAAAATTATTATCAAATAAAACGGTTACGAATGAAAGATCAAAATCCATGTATTGTTCAGAAAACTGTTGTCAAGTAAAATAGTTACGGATGAAAAAACATTTTCCTCGTGCTTATCATAAAACTGTTATCAATAAAAACATATGCATGTAGAAACCCCAATCTTTATAAAAACTGTTACTACTGAAAAATAGTCGTTCCCTTGTATTAATATCGAAAAGTTGTTACCTATGAAAAACAGTTACGAAAAACAAGGGTATATCAAATCTGTTAATAAACAGTTGTAACATGAGTTTTAGACGATAATCAAACACATGTAAAATGTCGTGGAATTTCAAACAAAAACTTTCCTTGGAAACATTCTTAAACATGTGTAAAATTTATATCACTCTATTTCATTATCATGAAGTTGAGACGTCTTCTTCATGTCAACCATAAAGGGCCCTCTTTCATAAATGAAGCCTACTACAAAAAAACTCACAAACACCGTACCTACTCTGAAAAGGTACGAGTGATTACGACATCCTTATGCAAAAATTCAGAGGTAAAAATAAAAACCTCGAAAAACAAAGCATGCAAAAGACTTAAAGAGTGAAACAGAAACTCAACGAAAGTCATACTAGCATTAATGTATTAAAACGACTAAGTTGTAATTTGGGGACTTTAAAGAGATCCAAATTTACCCCCGATGGGACTGGGGGTAACCACCAATTGAGACAAAGATAACAAAAGGGTGAACCAACTAAACTTCTTCAGGAGGGGGGTTGACTTCACTGGCAGAAGGAGCGGGAGCAACTAGGGATGAAAAGGCACGATCAGCTGGAGTCTCACCATCAGGTGAAGAGAGGTTATGACCTTGTTGAGCCTTCTCCATGGCTTCCTTAGTTTTAGCTATTTCAACACTAAGGTCGAAACCCTCTTGACTCATTTCCGTCAATGCGTTAAGGCGAGAATTCATATACGCCCAACTCACATCAACAGCAGCCACCTCTTCAAGATCTTTATAATCCCTTGCCCATACTTGATGCTCAACTCTCAATCCGTCATTCTCCGCTTTAGCAGCTTCATGGGCGGCCCTTAATGGTACAATCAACTCCTCTAGAGTTTGAACTTTATCTAAAGCCTTAAGAAGGTCCTCGTGAGTACGAGTGTGTGATTGCACGAGCTCACCTGAGTATTCCTCCTTCTGCCCCAACAAGTTTTTCAAGTCTCTAATCTCCTCTGAGGCACGGGACAGCTGCTCAGCAAATCAGGACTCCACAACACTCTTGTCTTTATCAGCCTGATTAGAAGAAGCCTTCTCTACTGCCAGTTCAGCCGCCATGAGCCTCATCTGCCGCTTCAAGGTACTCATTTCCTCTTCTAAGGCATCCATGTCAATCCTTAGGCTATCATACTGTGCTTTCCAATTATCAGCATCGGGCTGCAACTCTTTTGTCTCCTGATCCGTATTTGATATCCTCTTCATAAGCTCCATGCCTATAAGATTAATCTACAAGAAATAAACCAATCAGATATGATAAATTTCATATACAAAAATGAAAGAGGATAACCTGCATCATACCTTCAAAGAGGTATGCCCTACTTCATTGGCCCATGTAAGAGCATTATGGCTGGCTAGCTTGGCTTTCTCAGTGGGACCTATCAACGGATTGAGTCACACTTTGGGCTCACCCATTTTCTTGAAAAGATTCCCCTCAGCCGGAACCTCTATTACCACCTGACGCATCTCTCTGCGGGAAGACCCTACTTCCCTAGCGGAAGGCATGGAAGCAGCCAGAGATGAAGCAGCAACAGGAACGGAGGGTTGAGGAGCTGGAGAAGCCACAGGCAAAGCAGCAGGCACGGAGGGTTGAAGAGTTGAGGAAGCCATGGGCAAAGTAACATCAGAAGCCGTAATAGCCAAAGGAGCAGATGAGACAGCTTCTCTTAAAGAAGCAGGAAAGACATCAGCCAAAGGGACATCGTCAGGAGCGAGGTGAAAACCTTCATGGAACAGGTAATCTAAAGACTTATGAATGGGGGGAATGTGAAACATCTTCAAAGGTAGATGGCTCAACCACAGACACAGAAGGCAAGGTCATGGGTGTAAACTCATCATCTGAAACCACCCGCCTTCTCCGTGGCATGTGTACTAAAGCACCCTCTTCTTCTTCTTCTACGGTACAAGACTTACCAATCTTCCTCTTTGAGGAAGACGAACCAACAATAATCTCTTGGTCCTGAGCCAAATATATCTTCGGGATAGATGAAGCAGACACCCCACGAGCAAAGAACCCTATCAAAAGGGAAAAAGTTAAGTGATAAAGAAAGAAGATACTAGAGTAAGGAAAGAAGCAAGAACAAAAGCTTCACTTACCGTGGGTCTTTACATGCCAACTATACCTCCCAACGAGGTACTTCCAAGATCTCTCTTCTAAAGGAGCAACGAACAATAATTTTTCTACCCAATCACGGATACCGGAGACATTCTCAACAGTATCCATGATTGCTGAGAGAAGAAACAATAGATACGGTGTTAGTAAAACATCTCAAGTCAGAACGAGGAAAAGTAAATAGATGTGAGCTAAAGCATACTCATGTGCACGATTCCACTTCTCAGAAAAGAGAAGATTTTCTTTACCCACTAAACCAACATTGGGTACAGGAACATACCGGAGGTACCAACTCCTATCCTTATCATCTCCAGGGGTTACCAACACTCTTTTGCTCCTTGCAGTCAGAGTAAAAACCCCTTCACGAAACAAGGTAGGAGAGTAGAGATGAATAAGATGGTTGAAAGTAAAAGGAACCGAGGCTAAAGAGGCTAAACTCCTAAGACATGCGACAACTCGCCACATAATCGGACCAGCTTGTCCTAAGCAGATATTGAAGAAACGGTAGAATTCAATTATGACTGGGTTAATGGGAGGTGTAAACCCTAGAGTAAAAGGGTACGTATAAACAAAAGAATATCCCGTCTTGTAAGACATTATTCTTTGATTACTATTCAGAATGTAGGGAAATCAGGCCTCCAAAAACACTCCCTATGAACTCTAACCCTCAGTTATAAGGGTTGGATACCTTTCGACACTCTCAAGGGAAGAAGATTGGTCAACAAGAACTTGATTATCTCTAGCAAAGAAAAACTCAACAGGAAGAATTTCATCAACTCCAGGTTCACGAAGGCGTTCACCTATACCTCTAGACAAAGACCGAGAATCCCTAAACCTTGGAGAAACTAGAGACCTAGCGGAAGGAGGGGGAACTATCTGAGAAGAAGAGGAGCCTCTCGAAGAAGTGGATCCTAGACTCCTAACTCTACAACCCCTCCGACTCCTAGTCGGAGCAGAAGATGGTGTTAAATTTTCAAAATCTATTACTCCTTGAGGTTGATTTGAAGAAGACATGTTTAAAAAGGCAAGAACAAAGTTCTTTACAAAAGACAAAGTTAGAAAGTGTTTCGTGGAAGCAAAGAAAAGAATAAAGGTATTTATACTTGAGGACAACCGTCAAACATGGAAAAAAAGAAAAATAATGATGAAAAGTCATAATTGAAGGTGTCACTTCAGAACTGACACAGCCGCAAAAAGCCCTAAAAGGTGCTGAGTAAATGCAGAACCAATCCAAGAAGGACACGTGGTATGAGCATTAAATGGAAGTGACAAACGACGCCTATGGTTCAAAGAAGGATACAATGTTTCGACGTAAAGTGGTGGCAAATTATTCCTGCCATAAATGAGTATCCACTTACCAAATATTAATCGATAAAAATATGGTAAGTGGGGGGACTATCTGTATTGATAAAAAAGATTTTCAATGGTAAGTCAACTCTTGACAACTCATCCAGTTATGTGGACACAGGAGAGCGTGACAGCTGGATGTGATTCTTTGAAGAGGTACGGAACAAAGAGACACGATTCAATAAACCCTCGAGTTCATCAGCCACGGGAAACTCAACCTGATCAAAACAGGGAAGAGACACGGTCAAAATGAATCTGGACAAAGCTACGGGTAGATTCAAGAACCCACAATTGATAACTCATACGTTACGTAACCGTACCCCAATTATCGTTATCCTTTGGAACGCCTCATTAATTTCATAATTAGTCATTAATGGGCAATCATAGCAAGATTTTTATGTTATATCAAGGAATTTCCTATATAAGGGAGGGGAATACAGCTTGTAAAGGTATCTGATTCTCGAATACAATCTACTTTGCTTTTCTATATTTCTGCAATATTGTCTATTACTTGTTTTTCTCTATTTCTTTGATTATCAGTAACCCTTGTTCATCCTAGAAATAACTTTAGCCAAAGGATCTAATTCTTTGGTTAAACAATTTCACACCCCAAAAATCGAGGAGCGCGACCGGCGCTCAACCTAGTAACCCGACTGAGCAAGCATGTTAGGTTTCATTCTACCCAAGATAATTCATGAATAAAGAAGAGATGAACTCCATTAATCATAGGTTGTAAATATCTCATTAACAACTTCCATTTTTTTCCATTAGCAGTTTCAACCATAATTGTGAAATATTACAATCTTTATAGATATGATGAAAAACATATTGACCAAATACCAATATTTCTAATTTAATTTCCAATATCAAACATCACCCACAACCTGTCTACGGAGCCTCTAAATACAAATGAAGAGTAATGTGGAAATGCCAGCAACAAGGCGCCGGCTATACCTCAAAATATAAAGTACATGAAAAACAAATGATACATGACCCCGAAAGGAAGTGGGGCTCACCAAGTCGGCTGAAAGGAGGATGCGCCACCACCTGCGACCAACACTGACTTCTATGGAACCACCTACATCCATTTAAAGATGTAGTGCCCCCGGTAAAAGGGATGTGAAAACTGTCGAATAGTACTAGTATGAAGAGTTAAGCACTAACTTTAATAGAAGGAACAAGGAAACACACAAAAAGGGAAACAATCATGTTGTACAATAAAAGCTTCTAACAAACACTATAACATCAAGTATATGACCACATAAGATCTCGGTTCACTTTTTATCTTATTATGTTGGTAATCTTAGTGCCATGTGCCACAATCCACAATATTGCCGTGTTCTTACACGGAGTCCGATCTCGGACCGATTGGCTAAGCCATCTCATTTGAGACATCAACCATATTCACAATTTCATCTACAATACCACTGTGTTCGTACACGAAGCCCGATCTCGGCCCGATCGGCTAAGCCATATCATTTGAGACATCAACCATATTAATAATTTCATCCACAATACCACCATGTTCTTACACGGAATGCGATTTCGGTCCGATCGGCTAAGCCATCTCATTTGAGACATCAACCATATAATCAATCATCTCACTTTACATTTCCTTCCCATCTTTTGATACATTGGCACGAGAGGCCTTATTTATTAAATCGTTCTTAGCTCTTTGTCATACTTTACATTTTCAAGTTTGACCCTTTTTCATATTCGATATCATTATCACATCAATAAGATCTATCATGTAAGGCATGTGCACACATAAGGAAGAAGTCTTGGAAAATCTTAAGCACACATAGGCTTTTCCTACAATTTGGCATAGAAACCATCATTCTATTCTTAACATGAATCCTCAACCTTTTGTCAACACAAATTCCTCATTCCAAACACATTCTCAAATATCATTATGACATGATAACATTTAGAACAAATATAAAACATGAATCTTTCAACACAATATATTAAGGCAGCCAATTCTAGCATGATCAAGTTAGGAACTTACACCAAATACTCGGCCACCAGGTGTTCGATTCTAAGAAGAAGGGAGTTTACCCATACATAACTCAATAGAGCTTTTAATAAAATTTTACTTTTATAAGTCATTTTAAGAAAGTTGAGTCGAGGCTAATTTCGTAATCTGTTTCATATATTTCCTCATTTTATAGGCATCACTAGGCACGATTATAAAAGTTGTCCACACTCTATTTCCCCATTTCATTTAATTTATTTTCAAACATTTTTATAGTTTATCAACCACTAGACACACTCAATCAAGACATTTAGTACGCATACGAGAGGTTAGGAGTATTAAGCATATCGAGTTTTCCTTACATAATCGGTATACCAGTTTTCATCTAAACCACAACTCAAAGCCATACCATTTTAATAAGCAACCCATACTTTAAACATCTATCGTTCAATATAAGGCTCGTTCGGAATGATCAAGTTTATGAGTTTATAGGGGATAATCCGGAACGTAGAAATTAGGGATTTTGAGCCGACCATACTTAAACTTACGGAAACATTATGGAATTTAATTCCGAGAGAGAAAGTTTATCCAACATACCTGGTTGAGCTTTCCTTAAGTTACTACAACTCACCAACGCTTCTAGCAATAATAATCTATAGGAAGGTAGCGAAAATCGATTAATAATTAGAAAGATTTCGCATGGTGTAACACTTTTAGGAATTTCATCAAGCTCCTAACATGTGAAATAGACTACAAGGTTCTACAATGGAAATTGCTTCTTCCCTCAACCAATTTCAACAAGAACAACCAAAAATAGTTCATTAATCCCACATACTATAACTTAGTGTCACATGCATGGTTTATTTCGAACCCTACAATATATTTTTGAACTCATAATCTCTTATATGAAATCTTAGAAGTAGGACTTACTCGGAAGGATAGTGAGATAGATATTAGCTTCCTTGATTCTTGAGAATTTGTGCAAGATTGGATGATTAAGATGTTAGGTTCCTCATTCTCTCTCTAAAATGCTCTCACCTCTCTCTAGATTCAGTAGAAAATAGCCCCAAAGAAAGCCCCAAATCCTATTTATTAAAATGGGGTCGGGTTATGAAAATAGGAAAAAGAAGCCTCCGACATCGGATCTGCGGTCGCATAATGGACCGCAGAACAGGTATGTGGGTCGCAGAATGGATCACAAAATTGGTGCCCATAACTGGGCTTCACTGGACATGTTTGCGACCATTTTGCGGTCGCATAACCACTTCTGCATCGCATAATGGCCGCAGAACTGCATTATGCCAGTCTTTGGTAATTTGATCATAACTTTTTGTAAGAGTGTCCAAATGACAAACGATTTGAAGAGTTAGAAACTACACTCGAAGAGATTTTATTTGATAGGTTGAACATCAATAACACCTTATATTTATTTAGATATGCTCGTCCAAAGTGTGGACTTGTGCGAACTCATTTGGAATTTTAGCCTATTATGTAATTTTACAACTTATCTTAGACTTAGGACTCTCCTTGGACCACACATTACTTATTATATGAATTATACACTTATTACCTTATCCAATTGATGTCCATAATATTGATAGCACATAAAATATTATAATTAGTTTACCTAGAACCACAAAATCTTAAATTACTTAGCAAAAATTTTCGAGGCCTTACAGCGTATGCCTGAAATTTATTTTTGAGGTCCGTAGGTTAATTTATGTTGATTTGCTAAAATTTGGCAATGTGAAGTTGAAAGGTATGACCGTAGGTTGACTTTTAGCTATCGATCTCGGAATTTGAATTTGGGACTTGGAATAGATCCGTCATGGTATTTAGAACTTATATGCAAAATTTGGTATTGATTTGATAGGATTCGGATGTTTAGTTTTAACTTTAGAAATTCTTGAACTTTAGTATGAAATTTATGCGTTTTTGAGTTCAATTCATAGTTTTAGATGTTATTTTTGTATTTTGATTGTGCGAGTGAGTTTGTGCGATGTTTTTAGATTTGTGTGAATATTTAGTTTGGAGCCCCGAAGGCTCAGATGAGTTTCACACATGTTCTGGAGTGGTTTGGACTGAAAAATGGCAAATTCTGCTGTCTGGTGCTCTGGTATCACAAACGCGAACACCAGGCTCGCATTTGCGAAGGTGACAAAAGAGGAGCAGTTGTCGCAAATGTGACCTCCCCTTCTCATTTGTGAAGCCTACATGATTACAACCTAGTTTGCATTTGCGAACAACTATTCACTTTTATGATGGCCCTCCAGTTCACAATTGCGAAGACTCAATCGCAATTGCAATGAATGTTGAGTCTGTCAGGGTTCACAAATGCGAGCTCCTGTCCACAATTGCGAGAGTTCGAAAATGCAAACCCTTTGTCGCAAATGCGACATCTGCAGCTAGTTAAAGGGCCGGGGGACGGGATTTTTGAACTCATTCTCTCATTTTTGAACCCTAGACTCTGTAGGAGGCAATTTAGAGAGGGTATTTTCACCTACAAATCTTGGGTAAGTGATTCTAATCCATTTCTAATCATGTTCCATCAACATATCTTAGATTTTAACATCAAAATCATGTGAATCAAAGTGGAAAATTGTGAAACTTTTTCAATGTTTTGAAAAAAATAAGAAATTTAATGTTGAGAGTCTATTTGGACTCGGATTTTGAAACTAATTACATATATGAACTCGTGGGGTCATGGATAGACAAAATCTACCATTGGACCCGAGTTTTCACCGAGCGAGTCCATCTTAGATTTATCTATCGAAATTGAATTCACTAGTGTTGTTTGATGCTATTTAGTTGATTTTGTTTAGATTTGAGCCTTGTGGAGGCAAATTTTAAGGGAAAAGCTATTTTCGAGTGTTGAATTGGCCGAATTGAGGTAAATTTCTTGCCTAACTTCGTGTGGGGGAAACTGCCCCTTGGGATTAGTAATGTTTGATTCAATTGTGCTTAGTGGAATCCGTGTATGCAAGGGTGACGAGTGGGTACACGGGTTGTACGTAGTATTTTACCGGTTTAGGCTACTTATACTATTTTTATGCTTTAATTGAATGCCATATCTTGTGTTAGTGTATTCTTACATGCCTTAAATGATTTCGTTAACACTTGTTTTACCTCCTAATTGATAAATTTCACCCATGCTTTAGTTGAACTTTTTGCTTCTTTTGTTGTTACATGCTATCTCTTCATTGTTGATTATCATTATTTGAAATCACTATAGATGCTATCTCTTTCATTGTTGACTATCATTAATTGAAGTTATTGTTCGTGGTACGTTTTCATTGTTGAATACCATTACTTGAGGTTATTGTTCATGTTATCTCCTTTATTCTTTATTTCCATTATTTGAAGTCATTGCTACATGTCATCTCTTCCATTATGAGTTATTCCTATTTCACATCGTGGTAATACATTGTCTATCATTATTGAGTTATTGGTGTTGAAGTTGTGAAAGCAGTTATTACGTTGAGGCTAAATTGTTATTGTTAAAACATCTTCCTTTGTGTATTTTTACATTCATTGATATTCTTGAATCCGTTGTGGTGGAGTCGTGGGATATTGTTGTGGAGACGTTGATAGTGTGGATTGTTGGAAAATTGTGATAATGGGCACATGTGGTGCGAGTTGTTATTGTAATATGATATTGACGCGTATGCGGTATAAGGTGCGACTTATGTGAGTGATTCTTGTAGGGGAACTACGTGAAGCTACGTGGCATCATAAGGTGGGATAAAGTACGTGTAGCTATTTCGGAAAAATTATTTTCAAATCCTATTTCAAATGTAAGGCTCACGTGGCGGTATAAGGAAAGATTGTGATTAAATTTGAGTAATGTGAATACGAGAGGGTACCTCGGTTG
>ML422031.1:0-19912 GCA_005239525.1 Nicotiana knightiana | reverse complement strand
CTAATATCATCTGTCGTTTTGGTATCCCAAAAACTATCATTACCGACAACGCCGCAAATCTAAACAGTAACTTGATGAGAGAGGTGTGTGAACAGTTCCAGATAACACACCGCAACTCGACCCCTTACCGGCCCAAAGCAAATGGCTCCGTTGAAGCAGCAAACAAAAATATCAAGAAAATTCTCAGGAAAATGATTCAAACATCTAGACAATGGCATGAAAAGTTGCCTTTTGCATTGTTAGGATACCGCACGACCGTGCGTACATCGGTGGGAGCTACCCCTTACCTATTGGTTTATGGCACAGAAACCGTGATACCCCCTGAAGTTGAAATTCCTTCCCTTCAGGTTATTGTCGAAGCAGAAATTGAAGACAATGAGTGGGTCAAGACCCGACTGGAGCAATTAACTCTAATCGATGAAAAAAGAATGGCTGCATCATGCCACGGACAATTATACCAGCAAAGGATGGCCCGCGCTTACAACAAGAAAGTGCGACCTAGGAACTTCGAGTAGGGCAACTCGTTTTAAGACGTATCCTCCCACACCACGAAGAAGCGAAAGGAAAATTCGCCCCAAATTGGAAAGGACCATACATCATAAGGAAATTGCTACCAAAAGGAGCGTTATACCTGGGAGACATCAAAGGAAATGACCCCGAAATGGCTGTCAATGCAGATGTTGTCAAAAGGTACTATGTTTGATCCCCTATATATCGGCAAGTGTTTTCCGGTTGGGATGACAAAGGCTTTCATTCTCGCTACCTAAACACCATTAACCCTTTTTTGCAAACCCTTTGAGCCGGTTACTCTTCTTTGATTACCCTCTTTGGAACCCGAAAGTGTCATTGGAAAACAAAAAAAAACAAAACAAAACAAAACAAAAACCAAAACAAAAACAAAAATCTTTCCCTGAACTACGTTCGACTTGATTACGAAAGGATACGTAGGCAGCCTCTCCCTGGGGTTCAGTCACATCAAAACAAAATTTTCACATTTCCCCAAGAGTTTAAATTGGGGCAAATGCTATGATCAGCGACGTTTGCGCATGAAAGTTTCCAAAGCTGTAGCTCAATCCAAATTCTTTTCGCCAAAAACCCTGTTGAAGCCCTTCCGATCAATCGGCATAAATGTCCAAATTGGAAATACAGTTGTTCGGAGCAGATACAAGAAATGAGAGAAATTAAAATGATAGAGTCTTATCGGTGAAAACCCACACGGGCACTGTAAGGCGACGTCGAGTAGAGAAATTGAAAATGAGAGAGTCTTGTTAGTGAATACTCGCAAAGAGCACTACAAGGCGACAGTAAGAAGAGAAATGAGAGAGGTTAGTTGGTGAAAACTCGCAAAGGGTCGCCACTTTAATGGATCACTATAGACACAGTCCGGGGCAAGGTTTCTAGATCTCGAGGTGATAGTTGCGATGAATTTCTTAGATTCGGATGGTTTACACGGATCAGGCATCCAGTCCAAAGGGCATGTCATGTTCATTGAAGTCCGCATGCACTCCAGACAAGTCCTTCTTTCCTTTCCCCGAAAGGGACGCCTTTTGTTTAAATTCGTTGTCCATTATGTTGTTTGTTTTTCTTTTAAATCCCTTTCGGTCTAACTCTATCCCGAAACTAAGGCAAACAAAGATGGCAAGACTGATTTACAGGGCTCTCATTTGACACAAGATAATATGCAAAAGGCACCCAGCCTCGTCAGGAGCATCGAGTCGATCCCAACTGGCCGAAGCGGTCGATACTTCAAACTCAAAGCCATGAAAGGAGGAAGTCGAATTGAAGTGCCTATAAAGGCGATTGAAGTTGAAAGGTTGAGCCCCGCGTGGCTAACCATCTTGACAAGGTTTGAAAAGACGAAATATTCCAAATGACCTAAATTTACAGTTGGAAGAAAAGTCAGAAATGAAAAGCCAATAAAGGCGAAATAAAGTTGGAAAGGTTAAGTCCCACACGATTGATCGTCGCAGCAGAATTCGAGGGGCCAAAACTCCTCCCCAATACTCTGAAAATCCGAAAGAAAAAGCAAGTGAAAAGCCTACAAAGGCAAAATAAAATGATTGGGTCCTACGTGACCGATCACCATGGTGAAATCTGGAAAGCCAAGGTCCCCGGGATTAGAGATGAAACCCAATCCCCAGCAAGCAAACAAGCAAGCAAGTGATTAAGATCTCCGTCAAAAGAACTGAGATCAAGAAGCTGAAAATCAAGGCCGCAAAACCAACCACCTTTTCAAACTAACGAATTGTTCTTTGCTTGAAAATAGGAAACAAGAAACAGGTGCAAAAGCAACCGTGCAAAAGGAAGATGCAATAAAGAGGAATCGTCCAAGAGCGAGAAGGAACCCTGCAGCATTGACTCCAAAGAAAGGGAAGTTTCCTCCAAAAAATCTTTTCCCGCGTATATAAAAAAAAAATTAATAATAATAATAAATAAAAAAAAAAGAAGAAAGAAAAAATGAAGTTGAATGTGATGCGACCCTAAAAGTAGCATAGGATCCTCAACCCCTGGCCAAACATTTTCCAACCAAGGATACCCCAGTCCTCAGTTGATGCCAACATAGGGTCCCGCACCCAAGCAGACACCGGCATAACCTGGTGATCTCTTCCTCCTGACAACAGCATAACCTGTTGATCACTTCCAGACACTGGCATAACCCAGTGATCTCTTTTTCAGGCAACAGCATAACCTGTTGACCTCCCCGGACACCGGCATAACCCGGTGATCCTCCTGACAACAGCATAAATTGTTGATCATCTTCAAACACTGGCATAACCCAGTGATCTCTTTTCAGGAAACAGCATGACCTGTTAAACTTTCCAGACACCGGCATAACCTGGTGATCTTCCTGAAAACAGCATAACCCGTTGATTATCTTCAGACACTGGCATAACCCAGTGATCTCTTTTTCAGGAAACAGCATGACCTGTTAACCTTTCCAGACACCGGCATAACCTGGTGACTTTCCTGACAACAGCATAACCTGTTGAGTATCTTCAGACATTGGCATAACCCAGTGATTTCTTTTGTGACAACAACATAACCTGTTGATCCTTTCCCAGACACCGGCATAACCTGGTGATCTCATCTTGACGACAGCATAGCCTGTCGATGTTTTCCAACATAGGGTCTCCAACCCTATTTGATTTCACCTTTTAGGCATAGGGTATCCACCCCTTAGTCGGCATTCACTCCGGGTACACAGTTCCCGGCCTTTTATTGCTTTCAATAATAAAATAGCATAGATTTTATTACAATAACTCATGAAATTTTCCTAGTGAAAACTGAGGCAGAAAATTTCGTTCCCTTGTTTTGATTTTATGCAGATTATGTTTCTAGAACATTAGAACTCGAGATGACCAAAAGAAGAAGTTTCGATCCAAAATAACAAAACAAAAGAAAGAAAGAGAAGATTGAATCCAAAAGCGCACAAACGGGGAAGATGTGGACTATTCGGGACGAGATTGAAGCCATCCGTCCAGTATATTCCGCTTTGATCCGAGGAACGATAAGACAAAACCAGCATCTGCGATTAACAAGCACCAGGATCCAGGTCAGAGTCGGCCAAAGATCAAGACTTAAGACCAAATCCTAGATAGGAATCTTGTATATTTAAGCAACTGATAGGTTTTAGTTAGTCCTCTGTTTTGCATTTGGGTGTAATAAGGAGATCAGCAGCAGTAACAGCAGCAATCGCAATGAAACCACAGTTACTCGGTAGTCCCAGCTTCCAAAACCTCCAGAACTACACTAACCTGATTCCTTTATAGCCAAGGATATGTAGGCAACCTTTGAAGCAGGGTTCGGTCAAACTTTTCAAACACGCTTCACAATGGAATATATGAATAGGTAAAAGTCGTTTATTGCGGCTCACTTTATCTTTGCCCGAAAACTCTTCGTGTTTTCGAGCAAAGAGGGGCAGCTGTGAGCATGTGATTTTTACCCACCATATGATCCTACAAATTCGATACAGTAAATTAATTTTACAAATTTTTTTTAAATTTTTGTGGTTATTGTGAATAATTTTTACAATACATAATCATAATTCATCCTATAAAATTGATAAATAACCAAAAAAAATGCATAATTAGGTGCATAACCTTAATCATTTTTAGGAAATTACAAAATTTATCCTTCAAATAATTGCCAGTGTTAATTGATAATTCCACTTATTTCTTTTACTCGTTAACTAAATTTTTCTTTTCAATTAGATAAAAAATAGAATTAGAGCTAACTAATATGCTATTTAATAATTGATTTAACTAATTGATGACGAAAATACAGTTAATTAACATAATGCGAGCTAATGGTTAAATAATCAATTTAGTCATTTGTCTAACGACTTATGGATTTGAGTATTAAATTAATTATTTTATTCTTGATCACTTTATAATTTGGACGAAAATAAGGTCAGAATTAATTATCATATTTTTTTTCGAATTCAATTAGAATTAGTGTTAATTAAATTAATTTAAGTTTAATTTCCCCTAGAGTATTAAAATCGGACCTGGGCTAATTTGCCCAGGCACAAAAGTAACACTACAACCCCAGCCCAAGTGAGCCCAATCCGGCCAGCCCTTTGCACTACCCAAAACGACCCCGTATTAAGCCCCCTCTCATCTCACCCGTTGGATCACTTTGATCCAACGGTCCGGAACTGATCATCCCATTCCCTATATATATGTCCTAACGATCCCCTACCCCCCTCAAAACTCACCCCACTCTCCCACCTCTCTCATAGATTCAAACCCTAGCCGCCTTTAGACCCTACTGGTTCCGCTGCCTTCCGCCACCGGAAATCGCCTACCGGTGGCGGACCACCACCAAATGACCCCAAACTTTCACCTTATGATCCTCTCATCACCCTTAACCCCCTCCCACCATCAGATTCCCCAAAAACCCACCCAAGTCCCTTCGATTTCAGATAAAAGAAAGCAGAAAACGTAGTTTCCTATTACCAGTCGACTTAGAGAAACTAATGGTTCAAAGCTACATGAGTCAACAGCTCTTGATGAGAGCTATTGATTCACGTGGGTTAGGATCATTTCCAAACCCCGCCGGAATCCGGCCAAACACCCACTGGTATCACCCCCTCCCTTTTTTTTTTCTTTTCTTATATGTTTGTCTTTTCTTGTGTTTTGGTTTCCTTTTCTGATTAAAATCATTACTTTTCAGTTTTTGTTCTCATATGTCACTGTTCTTTTGTTCTTGTTTGCTTTCTTCATTTTATTCTTGTTCTTTTCCCTTCAATTAAGTTTGGTTTAAAAAAAATGGCCCCATACACGTTTGAATAGTAGCCGCATTAGGGTTCGTGACTGCTTGTTTAGAAATTAGGTGAATACTGTTTCGAAGGTCATTATAAGGCCCTAGTTACTCACTGTTTTCCTTTATTTTTTCTTTCACCTGTTCATGTTTTCCGTTTTTAGTTTAAAGTCCCAAATGCATTTAGCTTAGGTTTTTATCACTATTTTTTGTATGATTTAACTGTTCAAGTTTAGTAATTTGTATGACCAAGATTAGCATTAGGTTTCTGTTTAGTTTCCTTTCTCTGCTAATTTCCAGACATTTTTATGTTGGTGAATTCTGTCAATAAACAAGCATGAACAACTGATCGATTAAATCCCTGAATTCATATGTTGAAATGCTTGTTAGTAAAACAGCCTCTATTGTTGTTTTGCTCATGTTTTGTTTGAGGTCGTCGTTTGTTTTAGCTTTGATTTTGCTTCCTATGTTATTAGTCTCAATTAGATGTTAACTTCTAATTAATCATAGTTTAAATTGCAACTCTTAGGTTAGATTGGCCTATTCAAGTAACTTAAACAAACTAATACCCCCTAGGCTCAAGTGCAACTTAAACAGACTTTAATACAAGAAAACTGACTTAGTCTAAACAACTTAGTTAACTCTCATTAATCAACCAAAATCCTAAAAAATCAGTTGATAATTAGAAAACCAATTAGGCTAAAAACTCAGTTCTAAAACAATGTTTGGTCATGATTTATCAAGACTAATTTAGTTAACAATAATTTCCCATAATCACTTGTTTAATAGATTAACCTAGTCTAATAGTCTCTTAAACAACTAACTAAGCCCTAAAATCTGCCTAAGGTAATTAATTTAGGACTAATTAACTAAAACAAATCATTTAACCTAGGCTTGATAATTAGTTAAGTTCCTGACTTTAGGTAAGTGAGTTGACTTAATTAAACTAAATCAGTTAACTTTATTTAAGAAGTCAAACTAATTGGTTTACTTTAGTTAATTGATTTAAACATAAGTAAGTAGTATGAAACTAACTCTAGGCATTTAATCAATTATCCTTTAATTAGTTAACCTAACTTTGGTTAAAGAACAACTAGTAGTCACCTATTGGACCTAACTAGTGTTAGTTAACTATAGTTGAACAATAACCCAAGCAAGTTTAACCCTGGTTACCTAATGGTAATTTCAGAGACTTCAAGGGGTATATTAGGTGTTGTAGGTTAAGAAATCAGTTTTTAAGGGTTATTTAGGTTATTTCATGGGCTGGAAGTTTCTAGAACAGGGGGAGCTGTCCTAAAGGATAAGGGTGACAGCTGCCCTATGTACTATTTCAGCTTTTGAAATGGTAATATACCATAGGATACCCCTATTCCCAAATAGTCTATAAATAGACCCCCTTTCCTTTAGACTAAGAAGGAGATTTTTTTTACACTCTGGAAACTTTCTGTACAGTCTGAAATTGTTTCCTTTGAACCCTTAATATTGGAAAACAAAAAAAAATCACAATAGTCTTCTTTTTGTAAATGAAAATTCCCAAAGCATGAGTACAAAAATCGGATTGTTCTTTCAAGAGCTCTTCAAGGCTTTCGGGTAGAGTTCTGATATTTTGGTTTTTCTCTTGGGTTTTCAATTCTGATTTGTTAAAAATTCTCTGGGGTTCATTTCTTGGGAGCTGCTTTGGTTTGAAGTTACTACTTATTATAGCCTGATCTTGCTTTCTTTTATCTGAATATTTTGGACCTGACCTTTATTTGGTCAGGACTTCTTTGAACTACTGCTCCAAAAGGTATGTAAAACTGAGCCTTCTTATGAAATACAAAGATCTAAAATCTTCTATATTTCTTCCATGATTTTGTGCTTTCTGTTTGGCTGAAATAATTCATGTATGAACCTGTATGACAAAGATGTGATGTTGAAATATGGTGCAAGTTCTACTGTTTGTGTATAGAGAGTTTGAGTGTTATANTGATGTTGAAATATGGTGCAAGTTCTGTTGTTTGTGTATAGAGGGTTTGAGTGTTATCTTGACGAGGCAAGTGTATTTTGTCGAATCTCTAACTTCTGAAGCCTATCTTAATCTTTTTCTATATATAGTTTAAGTTTTAGTTTACTGTTTTAAAAATACATTCCTTACTCAGCTGTTAGTTCTTGTCCCTGCTATAGTTTATTATTAACTTAGATTGCATTAGGGTAGATGAATTTGACTTCTTAATGGTCAAATTTACCCCATGGCAGTGCACGTACAGTAGTATGGTTGGCTAAAGTTTACCCCTCAAAAGGGGTATAAAGTATGTAGTTAAAAAGGGCATTAGGGTGAGGAATCTAAACCTTTGAATGGTCAGATTCATCCTCTAAAAATGCCTAAATAATCAAAGTTTCTATATAGTTTAGAATTATGTTAGTATTAGCACTAGGGTAGATGAGTTTGACTTGTTGGTAGTCAAATTCACCCCATATTAAGTGCTTAAACAGTAGCTTATCACCCTTTAAGGGTATGAAATGAGCAATCAACAAAGGCTGTAGAATCGTGAATCTGAACCCTTCAAGTGGTTAGGTTCATTCTCTAAGAAATGCCTAAAAGGTCAAAGTCACAGTATAATCACGAGTTTGAATAGAACCTCTATGGAGATGAATCTGACCCCTTTTTATGGTTAGATTCAGTCCATAAAAAAGACAAGATCCTGTTATGTTATAAATGGTGTAAAAACATCATTAAGGGTGAGTCTAATCTCCTTCATGGTATGACTCATCCTATAAATGTTTGAAGATCTATTGTTACTACTGTCCAAATAGTAAATTTTGGACTGATAGTCTACATTAAAGATGAACGAATGATTTTTTTTTAGTATAATTTAGCATAAGCATCATCCGACCTAAACTTGATTTCTTGTCATAGTCTTGTTTAGTCTAGTGGATGAATAACACACTCAACTAATTGGTGTGTTCTACATATTACAAGGGAAGGCTTAAATGTAAAGACGTAAGGGAGTTCAAGTCAGTAAAATTGGTTGGAATCTTTATGTTAGTTTTCATTGATTCTGGAAAATGTATAACAATAGTCAAGCTGTAATTCCTTTGTACCTATTTTTCAGCATCATTGTAATGTGATCTAAACTAGACTGTATATTCATTTCTTTTTACCCCTTTACTTATAGTGTTCAAACTGAATTGTGAGGTGATTTTTCCTGAAATTTGAATCTGTTTTTGAAAAATACTTCAAAAACCTGAAATAGGTGTTTAATAAAAAAAAAGACTTAGTGTTCAAATCACCCCCTGTGGAACCTTTCATAAAATATTTTTTTATCTGATTTTCAAAAACATTTATTTCAAAATAATTGGACTTAGCAGTTTTTTTTTAACTAACGTTGCACCTTGTCAAACTTTCTGAAAATCAAAGAGAGAACCAGCTCTTCTAAATTCATATAATTAACCTTAAAAGACTTTTTCTTTTGAAGAATTTCAAACGGTATAAAAAACAGATCTGCTATTTCCATCGAATTTAGAGGATATTCCTTTAAAAGAACCTGTAACAGTAGACATATGAAATCTCAATATATATGAGTTATGAACTAAATAGCAGGTATGAAATTGAACAAAAACATTAGTCAAAATGTCCTTAATGTGGCTAAATGAGCTTATTTGATTCCTTAAGTTTGCAATTGGTAAATCAGTAGTTCTGTTTTTTTTTTTTTTATATTTTGCAAACCTTTCCTTGATTGGTATGATTGAATTACATATCTTCCCTTATTTAACAATTAGCCGTAAATAGGATTGGCCAAAAGGGTTAAACATTTAAGGGGCTAAAATATGGCCATAGCCCGAAGCATGTATTTTTTAGGCTAGTGAACATCATTTTAGGCGATCCTCTAGGTAGAGTGACATACTTTAGTTTGAAAATTGGGTAAAATCAAGTGTCATTCAAAAAATTAACATTATCTACACTCGGGAGTGGCAACTCATGCCCCCGACCCTCAACTCCAAAATAATGATAAAACGCATATAGCAACCACGGGTGCATTTCATGTGACGTGTTTGCCATGTGCTAAAAAACAACAAGTGTACGCCATCATAACTTGTCCAAGATAAATCCATAAACATCAAAAGCGTCTAAAAGGTTAAAAAGGCTAAATGCACAATAGGCTAAAACACGTAAACAATCAGATAATTTAGGCCAAATATTAATAGTTAAGCGACCGTGCTAGAACAACGGATCTCGGGAATGCCTAACACCTTCTCCCGGGTTAACAGAATTCCTTACTCGGATTTCTGGTCGCAGACACATTAAACCAGAGTCAAAATTTCCTCGGTTTGGGATTTTAAAATAAAACGGTGTCCCGGAGCATCGTCAAAAATCCAGGTGGCAACTCTGAAAACTAAAATAAATCCCAAAACCGAATAATGTCACTTTAATTGAAAAACTCCCTTATTACCCCTTCATTAGTCCAGGGTAGTGAAAAGGGAGGTGTGACACTTCTGGATGGGTATCAGAAGTTAATAGAATGTTAGCATTATTTGATATCAAATGTGAAGAGCGTACATTTTAGGAAGGAACCTTGTGTTGTAGGCTGCAGATGCTCGGCTGGTTGTATGGTGATTACAGTTCTGAGGCTTCTGAGGTTCAGATTTCGTAATGCGGCTGGGAAATTTACATGGGTGCTTTCGTAAGACGATGGGATGTGAGTGATGTATCAACCCTTCGAGTAGCGTAGTTGAGATTGGATATGGAATCTATGGTATTCCTGATGTTTTGGGGCTGGATGTCTGTCGCGCCCCCTCTTTTCCTCGTGGAATCGGGTTTCGACTTTCATTTGGGACAACTCCCTTCCTTTTGGGAGAGGGGTATGGAAAGTGAAGAGTCACCACCTAACGGATTTATGATGCGTTAGGGAACCTAATGCAAGTAAATCATGAAACCAGTCTACGTCACCATAGATTGTGTAAGGGCTTGAAATTACCTTGAGGGGAAGGTGTTAGACACCTCTCGAGGTCCAAAATGGTGGGTCCCGAACAAACTTACTTAGTAATTAGTCACTTAACAGATAAGAAGTCTAAGCACACATATGTAAGTAAGATGAAAGGACACATATGTAAATAAGATATGGGAGTCCTAAGTTATTAGCTTATAGGATCACATCCGTACAATGCCCGGTAATCTTTCCTCAACTAGAGGGGTTATACATGACATTAGCGCACAGGTCATCATATCCTTTTACTACCCAAATACCCTCCCCTTAGCGGTTGTATAAGCGATTTTAAATTAGATGGACTCTAAGCGTGCATTACTCGTCCCTTCCTTGTGGTCCCGGAGGTGTTTAGGACCTCTAATTTTAGGAAGTTCTAGACTCTCCTAAGGTGTTTAAAAGGGAAAATCTAAGCGACAACAAAGAACATATAGGACTGTCAAGTATGAAAACAATAAAAGGGGGATCGTGTTTACCTCCACACATAAGCAGATAATTAGCACGTCTCAAACACAGATTTGAGAGAATTTTCAGAAGGTCCTAGAACAGGATATCTAGGTGAGCATAACAAGTAGAGAATATGCAGCATTGTTTTAAAACAAAGTAACATAAACCTAATCAGTTTGCCTACTGATTTTAGAACTTGTTGAACCTGGGAAGTTTCACAAATAAACAGAGCACAATTTTACAGTTTTATAATACCTTAATTACCTAAGGCTTGCCTAGGCGTGGATCTGTAATACCCTATAAACATGCAATCAGAATTCTGGGAATTAGTTAAGACAGTTTGAGCTATATTAAATCCTATAGGCATGTTGGTCTAAGTGTTGAATGTTACTAAAGTTGATTTCATGCATATTTATACTCTCACATGTTGTTTATGTGTTGGGGTTTTTTTTAAACATCTTTATAGACAAGACAGTTATTTTATTTAGGCGACATAGGCATGATTTAAAGCAAATGCAAATACGGTCCTAAAGCAGGATTTCTAATGCACATAGAGAATGGTCATTTTATTAGGTAGAATTACAGCAGTACTTAACGAAAGGATTTCTAGGTGATTATGACTTATGCAGCAACAGAATTTCGTGATAAATAAGGTAATGAGCCTATAATGTTGCCTAGTATGCCAAGTGATCTAAAAGCATGGTAAACATGATATAAACCTAAAGCAGATTGCTAATACGAACAACATAATATGAGCCTAAAGCATGATTTCTACCCGGTCTCCCTACAAAAATACATATATGAATCCTTCCCCTTTACTAATTTCCCCAATATCTGTTTACAAAGGTATTATTACAGACTAGAAGTGAATGAATTACATAATAAATATAAATTATACTATAGAGAGCCTGAATTAGGCCCTAAGTAAACCTGGGAACGCCAGTCCTTTAAAACAATCTCAGATACCAAGAGTCTCATAGCCCACAGAGTGTCCTGGTGTGTCTAAGTTCCCTAAGGACCTCAAGGATCCCGGGCATTGCTCACACCAAGACCCTTTCTTAAATAGATAATTGGTTATGTGCAGTGTGGGAGGGCCAGCCCCAGTGTGCCAGAGTTCGGAGGAGTCTCATGGATTCCTAGGCAGTACACACACTGGAGGGGCAGAACTTAATAATCTAAGAGTAGAAGTGAGAGTGCTTGACATAGCTTGAAAGAGCTTAGTAAAACAGTATAGAGATAAAACTTTTAGGAATGAAAAGGTTTTCAGGAATAGAAACAGTTTTAAGAAAATACTAAGGGTGGAAAACCTGTTTTGAAATCAATTCTGAGGAGAAAAAAGATTCAACAAGCAACCACACAATCATAGAATGCCAGATTCATAACCATTTAACAAAAAACTTTACAAACAGGGGTCAGGAGGTTGGGAACATAGAGAGCTCACATTAGAAACACATGAACAGGATGAACAGGGTACAAGGGTAAAGCATATGGGACAACAAATGCACAGAACAACTAGGATTTTACTGATTCAGAGACTTAACAAGTCAGTTATGGTAATAGGAAATTAATACATAGAGACGGAGGATGGAAATAGTCATGTTGAAGACAGGGGTGCATTAGTCATACCAATTAGGATCAATAAAATACATTAGGAGTCATGAGAATCTAGTTAAGAGGAGTGAAAAGGGACTAGATAAACATGCTAGCCAAGTATCAAGCAAAACAAGTAAGACCTAGACATGCTGATTACATATTTGAACAAGAGAGGACAGAATTTAAACATGTCGAATAAAGCAGTAAGCAGGAAGAAAATTGAATACATAAGCCATTAAGTTAGTGTAGAAGGAGACATGGATTAACATACATGGAACACATAGAGTGAGTTTTAGAATTGAACTAAGGACATACCAGTTAAGGAAGAAAAGTGCAGAATGTAAAGCAAGTAGAGTTCCACTATCTAGCCTTGTCTTTCAGCCGGCTAGACCAACAGTTAGCACAAGTAGCAGAGAAGGAAGAGAGATTTTTAGTGTGGTGTGTGTATTATGAACTAAATGGTTCGTGTCTTTGAGAGGCGGAATAAGAGAGTATATATAGCATTTTAGGAGTAGAACAAATAAGGTAGAAGAATCAGAAATCAGTCAATTAAGGGAAGTCACAGGGTCACGGAATAAATTAACATAAGGGAGTCCGGAATAGACCCCTTAACTAGGGGTAATTGATCAATGGTAACAACAAGAGAGTTTAATTAAGGCAAGAATCCAAATCAGACCAAATAAAGGATTAGTAAAAATCACAAAATCATGCGGACGAGTAATTAAGGCAAGTGTGACCAATTAAAATTACAAATAAGGAAACCAACAAGATATGTGCACAAACTTAACAGGGCAAAATAATATGGAATAATCAGTAAGGATCTTCAATGAATACTAGTTTTACCAAAAGAATCACCCAAATTTCATAAATAGAAATTAAACTAAGTAAGACCTCAAAAGATATAGAACTTAGCCAGAAAGCAGGTTTGAACCCTAACAGAGATTAATTAGGAAAACCCATAAAAATACTGGATTTAACAAGGAAAAATGTTTAAGTTCAAAAGATAGAGTAAAATAATACAACTGGTATCAAAAATATCAAAACAGAAGTTGAAGAAAACCAAAACATCACAGAATCGACTAGGGTTTGAACACCCATATGAAAATCAATCAAAACGATAAAGAAACAAATACCTAAACATTGAGAATTCAGAAAAATCTTTAAAAATAGTTTGGGATGAACCCTAGCTTAGGAAGAGTGACAAAAAGTCAGAATAGTTAATTAAACAGGAGATTTTTTAAGGGAAACACGTAAAACTGCTCGAATCACCCCAGATCTATACATATCTGATATGGATCGACAATAATAGACTAGGGTTTTCAGAAAGTAATAGAGATGAGAGAATAGGTCAAGAACCCATAAATCCGTAATAAACAAGAAGAAGTTTTAATGTAACGACCCGACTAGTCGTTTTGCGTTATCGGACCCCGTTCCCCTAAATGAAACTTCTCATAGCGTCTTATTTTGATTTATTACTTGCAGAGGCGGGTGGTCCGGGATTCCGAAGTGTTTAGAGAAATATTGGAACACTTGGTTCCTCTAGGTTGGCCTTTAAGGCCAAGTTTGACTTTGGTCAACATTTTGGGTAAACGGCCTCGGAATCGAGTTTCGACAATTCTGGTAGCTTCATATGATGATTCCGTACCTGGGCGTATGTTCGGAATGGGTTTCTGATGACCCGGGAGCGTTTCGGCGCCCAATATTAAAATAAGAGTTCCTTAAGTACCTATTGTGGTTTGGGATGTGTTTTTGTGATATCGAGGTCCAAACGGAATTCCAAGACTGAGAATAGTTCTGTTATGTCATTTATGACTTGCTTGCAAAATTTGGTGTCATTCCGAGTAGTATAGGTCAGTTCGGCGTGTTGTTAGCGAAGTCAAGAAAACTTAAAGTTCCTAAGTTTGGTTCTAGGGGTTTTGAGGTGTGATTTTGAGTTTTAGAGTTTTTTTGGGTGGTCTGAAGGCTCGATCAAGTCCATATGATGATTTGGGACTTATTGGTATGTTTGAAGGGGCTCGGGTGGGCCCAGGAGCCTCCCGGACACCACACGAGGCCAAAAACCAGCTGAAATAGCTGCTGGTGCACCTGTTCTGGTGTGATCCGCAGGTGCGGGACCGCTCCTGTGGTCCCAGCCTCGCAGGTGCGACCCCCAGCGGACAGTCCAATTCTCGCAGGTGCAGACAAAGTTCCGCAGGATCGGAGCCGCAGGTGCAGTCTCCCCTCTGCAGGTGGGGGCCCAGGCTTCCTCGTCCATTTCAATGTGTGAGCCTTTGCTCGCAGGTGCGAGACCGCGGGTGTGGTCCTCGAGCCGCAGGTGCGAAACCACTGTCAGGCAGTTTGTTTCTTAAATACGGGATTCTTCATTATTTTTTAATTTCTTCCTCCATTAGAACACCTTGAGAGCTTGGGAAAAAGGCTCAACGACTCAACCATTGAAAGCTAAGTAGATTCTATCCTAGAGTTAGTTAATGCATGCATTCTTAGTGGAATTTAACTACTTAATTAGTGAAAATTTAGGAATTTGGGTAGTAACCTAGGGCCTTCGAGAATTTAGAAAATTACCCGTGAATTGGCTATGAAATCATTCAAAAATCGTATATTAATGATCCTTAGGCTATGGGTGAGTGCTTCCTTTGAAAAATTTTGGAATCCGAGCATGCGGGCCCGGGTTGGAATTTAGGATTTCTTCAAGAATGGCGAGTTTAACTTAGTAGTAGGAGGATTTCCATACCTTGAGCATAAATTGATGAATTTGTATAACATTTGGCTAGTTTCGAGTCCTCGGGTGTAGAGTTCGGAGTTTCGGGCGATTTCTTGGTCTGGGAGTAGATTCGACACGAGGTGAGTCTCCTTTCTAACCTTCTAAGAGGGAATTTTCCCCGTAAGTGATTATAAATAATTGCATATCCTTATTTGCGGGGGATACGCACATACGAATTGACGAGAGTCCGTGTGTAGCTACTACTATGTTATGTTGGGTAGTTCTAGGACTCACGAGCATGCTTATATGAGCCTTACATGTATTTATAAACGTATTTTGATTTGCTTATTATCCTTGAATTGGCATGAGAATATTAGGAATTTGTGTTCCATGATATATTGCTTAAGTTCTTGCCTTAAAGAATAACCTCTGTAATTTCCTTAAGAATTGATAATTTTATGTATGTATGTGGCACCCGCCGTCGCATGTATGATTCGTGAGCGGAATAGCCCTACTATTATGTCAACCGCGTTGCATGTTCGATTCACAAGCGGGGTAATAGATGCATATATGTTTTGAGTCGTTCGACCCTCGGCAGTGCACATTTATTTTCGCGACGCTTCGACCGTACGCTTCCGGCCTATTATGTGCTATATGATTTACTGGAATTTGTTGTAACTGTGTAAACTGTTTCATGTTAAAAAGGGAATCTAGTACATTATATGCTAGTGATATTTGACATGCAAAGGTAATTACAACTATACTTGATAATTTATATCTTTGTGGTTTCTATGACTGTTATGCCTGCCTAGTTCCTATTAAATCATGTTATTTAGAAATGTTGACCCTAGTATGTATCACGTCTACCTCTCGTCACTACTTCTTCGAGATTAGGCGGGATACTCACTGGGTACATATCTGTTTATGTACTCATACTACGCTTATGTACTTAATTGTATAGGCTCTGAGGCAGGTGCATCTGGGTATTCATCCAGAGCTCGTCCGTTACGTGTATTTAGCGTGGACTTCTCGGTGAGCTGCTTTCCTTGAAGTATCTCTCTGGTAGCACCTTGGAGTTCTCCTTTTCTTTTGCTATGTCTGTATTACTTTTCTTCAGACAGTAGGGCAGACTTGTACTTTCTTTTGGATACTCGTTCTATTAGATGCTTGTAGACCTGTGTAGTGGATATCCTATTTTGTTGGGTTGTAATTATTAGTGTTGATTACTATATTACTCACTTCTGGTTATCTAAGTCATTAATTTACTTCAAATTTAGGTTTTTGAAAGAAAAACCTCTTAAGTATGGTGAATTGTTTATAAATTAAAAAGGGCATCACTAGTGAATTAAGGTTGGCTTGCCTGACATCGGAGTTGGGCGCCATCACGGACCAAATTGGGATTTGAGTCGTGTCAACATGGTATCAGAGCACTAGGTTCACGTAGGTCTCACAAGTCACGGGAAAACCTAGTAGAGTCTTGTGGATCGGTATGGAGACGCCTGTACTTATCTTCGAGAGGCTATGGGGTGTTAGGAAAACCTCTCCTTATTTTTATTCTATCGTGCAGTCAATGGTTTACTAAATTTCATTCTTCTATTCTCCCACAAACGGTGAGGACACGTGCATCCGATATTCCAGACCTGGGAGGGGCCGCTACCCCCGTTGTTCGAGGCCGTGGCAGAGGCCGAGGGAGGGCACCGACCCAAGGTAGGGGACGAGGGCGTCCCCGAGCTATTCCAGTCATACCACCACCAGAGGACCCTAATATAGAGGAGAAGGGTGAGGTGCCCCCAGCAGGTCCTGCTCCAGTGGACTTTATGACGACGCCAGGATTCCAGGAGATCATGGGCCGTATGATGCGGTTCATGGACACCATGTCCCAGGCCGGTTAATTTTCGGCAGATCCTGCCACATCTCAGGCAGGAGGGGGGCCCAGACTCCTACTTCCCAAGCTGCAGTTCAGGCAGCAGCATTACATCATACTCGGGTACACTGCCCGCGGGTGGAGCCCAGCCAGTAGCAGCAGCACCTGAGCTCAGACCAGTTGCGGACGGTGATTCGCAGAAGTTACTGGATAGATGGACCCGATTGCACCCTCCTATATTCGGGGGTGAGAAGGGCGAGGATGCCCAGGACTTAATTGATAGGTGCAGGGACAGGCTGCACAACATGAGGATACTAGAGTCCCATGGAGTGGACTTCACTACTTTCAGCTTGAGGCCAGGGCCTGTAGATGGTGGCAGTCCTATATCCTGGGTAGACGGCAGGTTCCCCTTCCATCACTTGGGAGCAGTTCACTCAGCTGTTCCTGGACAGGTATTCCACCTCCGAGAGGGAAGAGCTGCGATATCAGTTTGAGCAGCTGGAGCAGGGACAGATGTCAGTGACAGACTACGAGGCCAGGTTTTCTGTGTTGTCTCGTCATGCCCTTATGATACTTCCTAATGATGCTGAGAGAGTGAAAAGATTTGTAGTTGGGCTGCACTCAGGTATTAGGGACAACATAGCCCAAAAAGTGGAGATGGGGACTCCCTATCAGATTGTTGTCGAGATAGCTCGTCGGATTGAGGGTTATCGTTCAAGGGGTAGAGAGCAGAGTCAGCAGGATAAGAGAGCTAGATTTTCAAGAGATTTCAGAGGTGCCCCAGCCAGGGGTAGAGGTCAGTTCGACAGAGACAAGCCTAGTAGGCCTCCGTATTCAGCTCCTCACCACCTTCCTGTGGTGCTCCAGTGAGGCCCTATTTCAGCGACATGCCAGAGAATTCCTACCGTCCACCAGCCATTCAGGGTTCCTCAGGTGTGTATTCCGGTCATCAAGGGTCTTCTAGTCCTTACTTCAGTGCCATGCCAGAGGGCTCTCACCGTCCCCTAGCTATCCAGGGTTCTTCTTCAAGGCAGCAGGCCATGCCACCGGCGAGATGTTAGGAGTGTGAGGATCCAGGACATATGAGGAGGACTTTCCCAGGCTTCGGGGCAACGCCGTTCAGCAGAGCTATCATCCTACATTTTCAGCCCCGGCGGTTCATCCACCCAAAGGTGAAGGGCATACTGGTAGAGGTCATCCCAGAGGTAGAAGCCAGGCAGGGGGAGCTCTGCCAGCCCCTATTCATTCCAGCGGAGGTCAGTCATCCGGTGCTCCAGCTAGATTATATGCCATTCTGGCCCGATCATATGCAGTGGCCTCAGATGCCATGATCACAGGTACTATTTCAGTAGGTAGTAGAGATGCATCAGTGTTATTTGATCCAGGATCAACCTATTCATATGTGTCACCCTTATTTTCTTGTTTCCTGTATGTTCCTCGCAAGTTGTTGGGTACCCCTATTTATGTGTCCACCCCCATGGGCGATTCTGTGGTTGTAGACCAGATTTATCGGTCCTGTGTGATTTCATTTTTTGGGTTCGAGACCAGAGCGGACCTTCTATTGCTCGACATGGTTGATTTTGAGGTTATTTTAGGCATGGATTGGTTATGTCCTTATCATGTCATGCTATATTTCCATGCCAAGACAGTTACCTTAGCCATGCCCGAGTCGCCTAGGCTGGAGTGGAGAAGTTCCTTAGTTAGTGCAGCCAGCCGGGTTGTTTCATTCCTGAAGGCTCAACATATGGTCGAGAAGGGTTGTCTGGCCTATCTTACTTATGTGCAGGACATCACCGTCGAGTCTCCGACGATTGATTCCGTGCCAGTGGTTCGAGAGTTTGCTGATGTATTTCCTTCAGACCTTCCAGGCATGCCTCCGGATTGTGATATTGATTTTTGCATTGATTTAGCTCCAGGCACCCAGCCTATATATATTCCTCTGTACCGTATGGCTCCGAAAGAGTTGAAGGAGTTGAAGGAACAACTTGAGGAGTTGTTAGCTAAATGTTTTATCAGACCGAGTGTATCGCCGTGGGGTGCTCCAAGTCTATTCGTGAAGAAAAAGGATGGGTCCATGCGGATGTGTATTGATTACCGCCAGTTGAACAAGGTTACCATTAAGAACAAGTATCCTTTGTCGCGCATCGATGATTTGTTTGACCAGTTGCAGGGTGCTCGTGTGTTTTCTAATATTGATTTGAGATCGGGGTATCATCGGTTGAGGATTCTGGCTTCAAATGTTCGGAAGACTGCTTTTCGTACGAGATATGGCCATTATGAGTTCCTGGTGATGTCCTTTGGCTTGACTAATGCCCCAGCAGCATTCATGGACTTGATGAATAGGGTGTTCAGGCCGTATATTGATTCCTTTGTCATTGTCTTCATTGATGACATTTTGATTTACTCACGTAGCCTGGGGGAGCACGAGCAGCATTTGAGAGTTGTGCTCCAGACTTTGCGAGAACAGAAGCTATATGCTAAGTTCTCCAAGTGTGAGTTCTGGTTGGATTCCGTGGCTTTCTTGGGGCATGTGGTATTAGGAGAGGGTATCAAGGTTGATCCTCAGAATATCGAGGCAGTTCAGAGTTGGTCGCGTCCTACCTCAGCTACAGAGATCAGGTGCTTTTTGGGCCTAGCCAGCTATTATCGCTGATTTGTGGAGGGGTTCTCTTCTATTGCAGCTCCATTGACTAGATTGACTCAGAAGAATGCCCCACTCTGATGGTCTGACGAGTGTGAGGCGAGCTTTCAGAAGCTCAAGACAGTATTGACATCAGCACCAGTTCTAGTATTGCCTTCCGATTCTGGAATGTATAAAATATATTACGACGCTTCGCGCGTTGGCTTGGGGTGTGTATTGATGCAGGAGGGCAGAGTTATTTCTTATGCTTCACGCCATCTGAAGGTTCATTAGAAGAATTATCCTGTGCACGATTTGGAGTTGGCGGCGATTGTTCATGCTCTTAAGATTTGGAGGCACTACTTCTATGGAGTGTCGTGTGAGGTTTATACAGACCACTGTAGCTTGCAGCACTTGTTTAAGCAGAAGGATCTTAATTTGAGGCAGCATATATGGATTGAGTT
>ML422027.1:0-30604 GCA_005239525.1 Nicotiana knightiana | reverse complement strand
CCACTCTCCCACATACACACCTATATATAATGGGGGGAAGACCAACTTTGAGGGCTGGTTTTTAGTTGCTGGTTCAATCTGCAGAGGCTTTGTTCTTCAATCTACAAGCATATATTTTTTCTTCAGCTGGTGGCATTTCCTTTTTCTTCAATCTGCACACACACACACAAACAGTGGCAGCCATTAACTCATATCGCCGGAATCCGGCAAACCAATTCCTTCGTCAAGTTCACAACGCCACAAGCATCACTCCTAAAGCCCACTGTTTCAAGAAACAAAGGCGAGAGAACCAGTAGCTGCTGGTCATTTCCGGGGTTGCCGACGAGGTTCCCTCCGTGGCCGTTTTTGCCAATCATTCGGTCAAAAGCTTGATAATCCTTAAGTTGCTGTAAGTTCAAGTCGAATCCTTCTATATAAGGTTGGTTTTTCATAACTCTTTAATCGTTTTCTCGATAACTTAAGAAGTTGTCTCCGTTAATTGTCATTAAACTTTAGGATGCATTGTTGATATATGTCTATTTTTGATTCTTTGGTATATATATATTTCTGTTATGCAATTGTTCATATGCTTAATATTAGGCTCTGTGTTGATTAGTATCAGCATTTAGCGTGTAAGTATTGAGTAGTGTTTCAATCAAAATAATCCCGGGAAATACTAGTCGTTAAGTGAGTGGCTACTGGTTTTCATGCAAAATAATTCGTTGACCCAAATAACTAAACTATGCACCGCTAGTAAAGTACGCGTTCGCGCGGCTTTGGAGTTTTTCTTAAGTAATTAAGTGCTATTAATTATGTACACGTACGCGTGACATGATTTTTTAGCAAGCTAAAATTGTGTACATAAACGTAATACGATTGGAATATTTTAGTTGTGGAGTTTCTTCATAAGCTTAGGATCAACCTTTAACGTATAGGAGACCCTTATTTCAATGGAAAAGCACTTAATTTCGTCAAAACTCGATTTTTTAACGGACTGGAGACCCTGGCGTTTCAGCCCTAACGCCTGGCTAACGCCAGGCAGGGCCAAGTTGTTTGGTTTTGTCGTCCGGCTATCGCCCGGGTGTCTCCTTTCACGTATATCCCGACGTAGTTGCATCCCTTCAGCTCCGTTTCATCTCCATTTCACCCACACACGAAATAAATTCCATTAAGCACTTCACAAGTGTATTATTATTTTTTTGTNNNAAAAGTGAGTAATTAAACAATTTAAGCCAAGTTTAATCATTAAGCGACCGTGCTAGAACCACGGAATTCGGGAGTGCCTAACACCTTCTCCCGGGTTAACAGAATTCCTTACCCGGATTTCTGGATCGCAGACAATTTAAACAGAGTCAAAATTCCTCAATTTGGGATTTAAACCGGTGACTTGGGACACCAAATAAACTATTCCAAGTGGCGACTCTAATAAAAATAAAATATTCCCATTTCGAATAATGTCACTTTAAGTGGAAAAACTCCCGTACCCCCTTTGGGGCGTATAAAAAAGGAGGTGTGACACTTATTGTATCTGTCTTATAAGACCACTAGTAAATTTTGAAGTTGACCCCCTATCACTACTTCTCTGGGGTTAGGCTAGATACTTACTGGGAACGTGTTGATTTACGTACTCATACTACACTTGCTGCACATTTTGTGCCGGTATACACATGTCTGGTGATCTTTTAGGCGCAGAGGCGCAGCTACTGCGGTGACTTACCGTGAGCTGCATTCCATGATATGATCAGCAGCCTGCATAGTCTCCATCAGAGTTATGTGTATTTCTTTTGTCCACTTTGTATCTCAGACAGATGTTGCATTTTATGTTATTTACTAGTTGATGCTTATGCACTCGTGATATCGGGTTTTAAGGGTGTTTATGGGTTGTTCAGTATTAAAGTTGTAAAAATATTGTCATTTACTCTGTAAATTTTATCTCTTAATATTTAATTGAAGGAAATCACGATTTCAAAAATACTAAAATAGGTAATGAAGTTAATTAGTTAATTGTTGGCTTGCCTGACAGCAGTTTTAGGCGCCATCACCACCTTTAATGGATTTTGGATTGTGACAACATAGTGTCATAGTATTAGGTTCACTTAGGTCTCACGATTAATGATCAAGTCTTTCAGAGTCTTGCGGATCGATATGGAGACGTTTGTACTTATCTTCGAGAGGCTACAGAGCTGTTAGGAGAACTTCCTTTCTTGATTCCTCAACGTGCGATTTGATTCCTTTAAGGCTTATGCCTTTGTTTCTTTCCTATTCAATCTTATACAATGTCAACCGTTTGTTATCAATTGGGAATGGGGGAATTTTAATGGGATTGCAGAGGTGGTGTTGGATGTTTCTCCCTGCATATTTGATTAGGCTAATGTCGTCACCTTGCGGAAGGATGTTCTGTCATTTCATCTCAGTAGCTGTATTTCCGATGCTTTTGGGGATATTCACATATTATTATGATGTTCATGGTAGGATGCTTGTCTATGTGCGGGGGAAGTGAACGACTTGAAATGAGGTTTTTCTCAGTGCATGATTCAGAGGTTCAGTGTTTTATTTCCAGTGGAGGAAAGGCAATCGGACTAAGAATGTTTAGGTTTGGGTTGATGGGATAACGAGACTTAGTATTTTCGAGCGTGGTGGAATTTTCATCTGTGATGTGGTGTCGTCGTCTTTGACTGAATGTGATAAGTTCATCGATGTTATGGTCTTCCTCAATCCGCCTTTGGGGCAGGGTATTATGCAATGGTGTTAGGAAAGCGGCTGTCAGAGGTCGCGGTGTGTAGTGGTTCAGGATCGAATCGATGTTCCTAGTGTTGATAGATCGAAAAGGATGATCTTCTAGGAGGCTTAGAGTTGGCGTAAATTTATTAGTTTAAGTGCTACAGAGATGGATTAGGGTTTGAGGCAACAATTGGGCAGTGTAGGTTGAGGAAGGATAGGTGGAAGGTGTCTCGCGGTGGTTGAATTTCTAGGAGGTCGAGTATGAAAATGCGGATTCGAGTGGTTGCTTAAAGGAGAGGGTTTAACCAAAGTGAGAGAGTGGCAGAGTAGCATATGGGTTCTATGGTAGGATGGCCACACGCCTAGAGGAAAGTTTACAATAATTTGGAAATCCACGGTGGGCAATGACTAAGTCCACGGATTTTATTTGGATGTAACATGACCTCGAGGAATCTCAATTAATGTCAATGGGGTAGAAGGAATCTTGGTGGGTTCTAGGGTTATGTAATTGTAGTTTCAAGATAAGTGGGGGAGCCCCACCATCTACGATTAGATTGCATGGTTGTGTACTTGTGAGGTTTCTGGCTATCGGTGTATTAGTGGTTTATTACGACCAGGGAAAGAAAAACATCAAGGGTAATTCGAGTAAGGGATTTGAGGAATGTGTGTTATATTTGGCCTTATCGGTTCATGTTCATAATTTGGGAAGACTCAGAGTTTATGCTTCGTGTAGATGTGATGTACAAGGAAAGTAAGTCAACTGGGTGCTTCTATGAGGGGGTGTTCATGTGCTAGCAGGGCCTTGGAGTTTGATTATTATTCGGGAACAAGTCAAAGTGGGTGACTCCCAACAACAGTCCTAGTGGGTTAAAAAATTAAAGTGCGGTGCCTGAGGATTTCGAGTCTATGGTGCAGTTAAGTATCGATCTGTTGTAATAGATTATAAAAGGGACTTGGAGTGTTTTATAGTATCATCGGTCTGCGGGGTAGCATTGGAGGAATGGGATAAAATAACTTCATATTCATAGAGGAATTATCAGAATGGGTGTACCAGTTGAAGATGTGAGTGTGCACAAGGAGGGTATGAGTTAGTTTGTGGGTTTTGAGACAACGTGATCTCGTGAAATGGGGTCACTCAGGATGAGTGTGGATTGAGTTTGTTATATTTTGAATGAAGCTATTATTATTTCTAATGCAAGCCAAGAGTAAATTAGAAGAAGTCGGATCGGTTCGCATGGTTGAATCGGCATGATGGTGGCAATGATCAGTTCTTTCAGCATGTTAAGTTATGCATGTGATTTTTGGCGGTACGTGCGAGGCTTGACGGCCGCCGTAATCTGATTTATCTAGAGATATTCGATTATAATGGCCTATTATGTGTAGATGGATCCTGGAGGAGCTATGGTGGTTTAGACCACTACTTGAGGATTGTATTTTCTGCTGTTATGGGAATTCAGTCGCGTGTCGCAATGGTTCTCCTGAAATGAGTTAAGTGAATGGTTTCTAGCCAATGAAGTGGTAATTCCACTAATAGCTCGAGGGTTATGGTGAATACGTTTATTATCACGTAGCATCATGAGAGGTGCAGTGAGCGGTATGGGAAGTGGAAGTTGAGGATCAAGGTTGCGGTTCAGTGTAGACAAGAATGTTACGAGCTTGGATGAGCAGGAAAGAACTCAGATGTTTAGAGTAAGTTGTTATTGTCTTTAGCGTCATCTGAGATCGGTGTCCTACGTAAGATGCTTTGTGTATTGATTTGTGGATTTTGATTCACTTTACAGAATTAGAACGGTTGGTGGTATGGATATGCAGACCTTGCTACCTGAGAGGAATGGTCATGGAAGCATATACCACAGGGAGATTTGTATAAGTGTGACATGTCAGTCACCTGATTGTTAAAGATTGAAACCAAATATGGAGGTCGTGGTAATATCGCAAGTGCGAGATTTTATGCCTGAAGGGCATTCTATTCCTTGGACAGTGGACCGTGTGAGTTTGTTTCGGATTTGACGGTTGTTCTTATGTGTCGTGAATAGGTCATTGTGGGTCCTTGAGAGGCTATTTTTCAAGCATGGTATGATCAGAATCAGTTTGAGGTCCGTTGATGGGTCCAAATGTGGATGTGTACTCTACACCAACCTGGGTGTGTTCATTCAGCATAGCATATATTCTGACGTTGGATGTTATTTTCGTCGTCAACTATTTCATATAATATTCTATCGTGCCGTGTGGGTTGTGAGACGGCTTATTTATCCGCACATGTGTTGTGGTCCTGTGTAGCTTGAGTTGTTATATGAGCAGGATGGCTCTCGAGATGCAGGTCATTCATTGCACCTTAGTCGTGCTTGAGTTTCGTAGCGTATGGCGTTATCTGTCTCCCCAGGGGTGGTATTGTGCACTTGGCATGCTTGTGGTCGACATTCGGGTATTTCGTAGTTATGAGAATTCTAGCTCAGTAGGTATTTCCTTATAGATTATTATGTGTGGATCGGGTGGCACGCCGCCACGGGTATGTTGCTTGGATCGAGTGGCACACCGCCACAGGTAACATGGTTGGATCGGGTTGCACGCTGCAGCGGTATCATGAGTGGATCAGGTTGCACGCCGCAACAGTATGATGTTGAGTACAGTTTCCCATATCTATTCTTGTGTGTCTTGTTTCTCATGTTCTAAGGAAGGTTCATAACACCTTTTTGGTTGTTTAAATAGTTATGTGGGTTGAGTAGTTCTTTCCAGAGTTCATTTTCCTTATGTATCACATTTGAGTTTGTGTCTTGTTGGCATATGGTGACATCATATGAGACTTTTGGTAGCATTTGTGGTGTCTTATTTCCAGAACGACTTGTACTGGGTGAAACAAGATTTTTGGACCTGGGATTAGCGCGATCGCATTTATATGAGGCATATTAAAGAGCAAGTATCGTTATTTGTTCATGATGAGGTAATGGTCCTTGTCAGGAGGAGAGACTCAATGATTATTTGACTCGGGAGTTGGTTATGCATTTCTACGCATCTCTTCCGTTGTGGCAGTATTGCAAGAGTTGGAACAGGACTTATATGTGTCATGAGGTGTGTTGTGGGCATCAGATTCGTGGAATTATGTCTATTGTTGTCAGATGATGTTATTGTGGTCATGTGAATTATACAGTGCATGGTGTGAATTCAGTAAGGGTATACAATCATGTTTGGTATAGTGTGTAATGATTCATACGGTGTTTGTATGTTAGAAACAGGCCTGGTAGGGAATTTCGGATGTTGGAATCTGGCTCTAAGGATTTTTGACTAAATGAAAAGGAAGGATCCTCAAATTGGCTTGAGCTTATGTGCTCAACTGGGTTGTGGTAGCACGGATAGGTGCAAGAGGTGTTAAAAAGTGATTTCAGACAACTTCGGAGCAGTTCTTAGCACGTTCGAGGATGAACATATATTTAAGTGGGAGAGAATGTAATGACCTGACCGGTCGTTTTGAGACCTAGCACATTGTTCGGTGGTTTGAGGCCATGAGTAGCTTCACTTCGGTTATTATGACTTGCACGTGTGGTCGAAATTGAATTTCAGGATGTTCGGAGTTGATTTGGGAAGAAAATTCTAAATTTCGGAAGCTTTAAGTTGGAGGAATTGACTATGGATTGACTTTGAGTAAACAACCTTGAAATCGATATTTGAAGGTGTCAACAGGTTCGTATGATGATATTGGACTTGGGGGTATGTCTGGATCGGGTTTTGGATGACCTGGGAGCATTTCGACGCCTATTGTGGGAAGTTGGCATTTTGGAAGGATTTCATAAATTTGGGTTGAATTGTATTTTAATGCTATCGGTGTCCGTTTGGATTTCCAAACCTAGGAATAGCTCTGTATGGTGATTATAGTCTTAGGAGCGCGTCCGGGTGTGGATTTAGAGGTCGGTAGGTCAAAAGTCTGAAAGTTGAAGGTTTTTGGGAAGTTCCGGGAGTGAACTTTTTGATATTGGGTCGGATTCTGATTCCGGAAGTTGGAGTAGGCCCGTAATGTCAAATGGGCTAGGATGGCCGCATATGCGAGGATGTTTAAAGCTCCGCAGAAACGGAACGCGAGAAGGGAGGTTGGGTCGCATAAGCAAAATGGCATCCGCATATGTGCTAACGAGGCCACACCTATGTGCTACCTAAGGAGAACTCAACAAGTATCTGAGGCTTCTCTTCAATCAACCTCAAATACTAAGGGGAATCCCCCCGGGAGACCACCTCCTCAAAGAAACTGAAATATGGCAAATAGGGTCTCGACAGGAGAATGATGTATAGGACCAAACGGTCGAAAGAACCGTGTCCACGTAGAATAATCGAGCCCTCGATGATAAAAAAAATGTATACTTGTACCAAGTAATCGGAGGAGAATCTTTTATCATCAAAACACTTCGTGCGTCAAAGAAGTTTGCTATTTTCACAAGAAACGGCCCCAGGGCCGAATATTTCCCAAACACTCGGGGACAGACACCAACAACTCGAAGCCATAAGACCTCAGGGCCGGCAACTTCGAGCTCATAAGCCCTCCATGAGGCAATGTCAACAACATAAGCTCTTCATGAGGCAATATCAACAGTATAAGCCCTCCATGAGGCAATATTAACAATCTAAGACCTCAATGAGGCAACGTCAAATTTGTAAGACCTTAAAAAAGGCATAACCCCGACTCGGGGACTGTCCTCGACGGTCACCCCGTCGAGTCATCAAAAACTCAAAGCCATAAGACCTCAGGGCCGGCAACTTCGAGCTCATAATCCCTCCATGAGGCAATGTCAACAACATAAGCCCTCCATGAGGCAATATCAACAGTATAAGCCCTCCATGAGGTAATATCAACAATATAACACCTCAACGGGGCATGCTCAAACTTGTAAGATCTCAACAAGGCAACATCAAATTTGTAAGACCTTAAAAAAGGAATAACCCCGACTCGGGGACTGTCCTCGACGGTCACCCTATCGAGTCATCAAAAACTCAAAGCCATAAGACCTCAGGGCCGACAACTTCGATCTCATAAGCCCTCCATGAGGCACCAATGTAAGCCGTCCACGAGGCAACATCAAAACTATAACACCTCAAGCAAGGCATGTAAAAATTTGTAAGACCTTAAAAAGGAATAATCACGATATCAAAGTCAAGGCTAAATATTCGAACTTGTAAGACCCTTAAAAAGGCATACCCTCGATATAGACGCTGAGGCTATCTCACTTGGGGACTAAAAGGCTACGGCCAAATACAATGACCATCGTCATAAGGCTCCGGCCAAACTAACACAACTCGGAGACGTCCGACTATTGCCATGAAATCGCAGGCCTCTAATTACTTCGAAAAAACTTCGAAAAGAACCGGTTAAAGGTTGTACCGACCCAAATGCGTAAGATCCCAAGTCGCTAGCCACATTAAAGGTCGTACCGACCCAATGCGTAAGAGCCCAATTCACCAGCCACATTAAAGGTCGTACCGACCCAATGCGTAAGAGCCTAAGAGCCAGCCTAAAGAGCCTCAAGGCCGATCTAAAAAACCTAAGGGTCAATGAGCTCGAGTCAAAACCCAACTCGAAGACTGAGCCCAAAACGATTAAATAAAGCGCCTAAGGCCAAATGCGTAAGATCCCAAGCGCCAGCCATATCAAAGGGCGTACCGACTCAATGCGTAAGAGCCCACTGGCCAGCCTAAAAAGCCTCAGGCCAATTTATGACCCCAAAGGTTATCATTTCAAAGTCTAATTCATCGGACTAATCATCAGCAAGCATAAAAACCAATTCCAAGAAATCAAGAATTACGCCTAGGAATAACGAAAAGTCTTTTATATATGATGAAGGCCCACAAAGCATATTTCCAAAGCTCAAAATCAGAGCCCTTGCATAGGGAAAAATAACAATGAAAACCTAATCTACCGCTGGGGTGCGCCTTCAATGGCTCCCTCGGAGGTTACGTCTTCAGCGACTTGGCCCTCGGCCCCCATATTTCCAACGGCCTCTTCCCCTTCGGAGACCTTGCCTCCATCTTCATCATCTTCTGAGCCACTGCTCGAATCATCTTCGGAGGCAAGCAAGGCCGCCGATTCCTCTTCTAGGGTCTTCACCCTCTCGATTTTAGCAGACAAATCAAGGCCCCCTGCATGTATAACCTCGAGAGCCTGCCTCTGAGACATTAACCGGGCATGCTCCAGAGCTCGGGAAAGTTTAAGCTCGGCCTCCTTAGCTGCTTTCCTGGCCTGGGCATTTGCAGCAGCATCATCGTCTTTGTATAAGGTTATGAGCGCGTCCTCTTCAGCCTTAATTGAAGATAGCGTGGTGACCGGTTGAGCATAGAGGTCGTTATACTTACTACTCTCAGCCCTCACTTCCCGAAGGCGATGCTCGACAAAAAATAACTTCCCTTGAAGGATGTCTCTATCAGAGATTAGCTCGTTCACACACTACTTAAATACAAGGATCTCGGCATCCCTGGTTCTAAAACCTTCCCACATCAGAGAATCCTTCTCCTTAAGATAAAAAGATCAGTCCGAAAATGTTAAGCGCTGAAATCAAGCAAGAACAAAAACAAAACATACGAAGTCTATGCTACATGTTCATCAAGGTCGCCACCTTCCCGATTTACCGTTTCTAAACGAGCTCGAAGGATAAGCAATTCTTCCTCCCTTTTGGAAAAAAGAGCCCTGAGCTCGTCTGCCTCCGATAAAAACCTCTTACACTCCCCTCGTAGTGGGTCAACTCAGCCTGAAACTTGGTAGTGGTTCGATTATAAAGCAATTTCTCCTGAAAGCATAAAGGGAGAGGGTCAAAGAAATTATAATCGAAGCTCGAAGCAATCGACGAAGAGATTACCTGTCTGCAAAGCCTTTCGGCCTCCTCAAAAATGAGTGAGGCGTTAAGTTCAGAATTCTTCTCGGCCTTATTAAAGAGCCCCTCAATTACGTCCTTCCCTCCGAGAAGCATCCCCCCGTCAGAAGATTCTATATTACGGACACCCCGTATTTCCCTCGGGGAATATGTTGGAACTAGTGGAGAATCACCTACATCAACAATCCGGGATAGATCGATCAGGGCCTTTGGCTCACAACTAGGATCTCGCAACTCATCTACCGAGTGCTCTTCGGCCCGAGGATTATTTTGACTGTCAACTGGCTCGGGGGCATCGCCCGACCTACCCTCTAAAACCTCTTCGGTCCGATGCGGGATGGCATTATTGACTTCTGGTTTAGAAGCCCTCGGCTCAACGGTCATCGGCTTAGTACAAGTCGAAGCACTTACACTTCCACTTCCCTCGGGCGTTATCAGGATATCGCTTTTCTCATTTAAGGCCGCGGAGTCAACCTTAGACTTTTGCACTCTAGCCCTGTTTGGCTTCAAGGTCTCAATCGGCGATTCCCTCTTTCTCTTCTTCTCCTCATCTGGTTTTGGAATATCTACTTCCCCAGGCGGTGTTTCTCTCATCAAAGAGGCCTCCCCTAGGCCTGCACAAGCACAGAACATAAAAAAGTTAGAATGTATTCAGGAGGTGTCTCTTTTAAAGAACTCAGATATCACAAGAGGAAAGGCCTCACCATGATTTTTAGCTTCCCATCGGCCCCTGGATAGGTCGCACCATACGCGCTCGGCATACGGGAATGTGGAATCTAGCTGCAGAACCCAGCTCGGGAGGTTCTTAACCGCATCAGGATACCATGCGACGACTGCATCACCGAGTGGAGTTAGTTCAAAAGAAAGTTGGTACGAAGGGAAATGAAAAAGGCTCAATCAAAGTATTAACTTAGGGTTCATATTCCATTCCTCAGGGAATGGCATCCTTTCTAAAGTAATCAAATACGAGGTCCTAACTCGAATAAAGCGGCTCGTCCATGTCCTTGTCTTCATCGGTACAAGCAAAGAAAGCCTTCGTATCCCGACGTTGAAGCTTAATCAGACGGACCCGATTAAGTCGGGGACTGTACATTCTAATCAGGTAGTCGAGGGTAAAAGGCATCCCCTTGACCATGTTTGCAAAATACCTAATCATGTAAACAATACACCAAAATGTTGGATGAATCTGGCCGAGCGTCACTTGATCTCGCTTGCAGAAGTCGAGAACAACGGGGTCTATCGACGGCGAGGATGGCTCTACTGGGCCTAGGGTAAATGGATAGGTGTATACACTAAGGAAGCCATCTTTATGGGTTTTTATGTCCTCATCACGAGAGGGAATTTCCACTTGCACCGCGTCTTCCCAGTGGAAGTCGGCCTTTACCTTCTCGATGTTGGTTATTATGCTAATATACCGAGATATGGTTTCACACCGTCCCGGCTTCGAGGAAGGTTTATCAAACTTAAAAACAGAGGTTGTTTCGCAGGGCCGGGGGATGCATTCCTCGAGACTTGGGGGCACTGTTTCCTTTCCCTTAGCGGAACGTGAATATGAGGAGGCTTTATCATCTCGTGGAATACTTTTGGAGGCATTCGTCATTCCTGCTGAAAGATTTCAAAGGAAACGAAAGAGAGCTGATCAGGAAAAGGATACAAGAAAGAAGCAATGAGAGCTCTTTTTAAAAAAGGTTAGAAGAAGTAATGAGATGTGAGGGGCAGGAAAAGGAGTATTTATAGGGGCCAACCGTGTGCGTTGAGGAAAGCCGAAAGGCAGCCAACCGCCGTAATAAATTTGAATCTTTTCAAGAACTGTGCAAATATGACCTTTGAGCATCTCTCCTGTCACATCAGTCACTTACATGGCACGACTGACAGAATAATGAAGGCATTGAAAAGTTGGTTGATTCAAATCGTTTCTTGTCTTTTAATTCCAAGAAACGCGAGGACTATCTGTATACGGTAAAACCAGGAAAGGCCGATTTTAGGGCTTCTACAGTGCTCTGAACCTCGACCTCGATTGTATCAAAGCAGAATCTGAAGTTCAACCCCGAGGTGCATTCCTCGAGGATGTACCCCGAGGGATCGATATACCTCGAGGTCGGGAAAAAGGTCGAAGACCATCGTGGAAAAACGGAAAGTTTCAAAAGGCACGTGGTTAAAGCTGACCAAGTCTGCAAGAATAGTACAAGTCCGTACCGTGACATTAAATAGTTGTACCAGCTACATTTCTCTGTAATAATTACACATGTACTATGTTGGGATTCCCCTTCCTATATAAAAGGGACCCTTATCATTTTGTTACACACATGATATTCAATACAAGAACAAGAACATCCTCTGCTCTCTAACTTAAAAATTCTCTACAATTATTTCATTGATTTATTGCCTTTAATTTATTGTATTCATTAATTATTCTTCATTTATCACTCGTTATTGATTATAAAGAGGCCATCTTCGAGGTCTTCAATACTGTTGTATCATCTTCAACTGCCCCTTGTCAAGCTCTCGAGCTCGACCTCGAGGCCTATTTCGACCAAGCTCGAGACCTCGTCTCTCAACTGCTCGGTTTGCGCAATCTCATCATCATTCGCCCTTATCTCGTTTTCTTACTTCTCACTTAGAATCTATTTCCTAAACAACTGGTATTAAAATAGATCACGTATTTTTAGAACCACAAATTCAAATATAATTGTAATTACCATTTTTAAGGTAAACAATTTTGTTGATATTATTGTGATATATGAACATTTAATTTTTGTGTGATCACAGAGTTTGTAGTTGCAGAATTTTTGTAATTTTAGTTTCTCATTCTTGTATTGATTACTAGATTTGATCTATTATTTGAAGTCCATGATGAAAGTGGTGGTATATCGGTGCTCACTGCATCTAATAAACAAGTAGAAAAAAAAATGATAGAATACTCTATTGAGGAACTCTTTAAGATCAAAACACAGGTAAAAAAAATAATAGTTGGATGTGGTTTTTTCATATGGCCCATTTTGTCTACAGATGGTCCTTTTTTCTGTAACGACTCGGCCGGTCGTTTGTAAAGTTTTGTTCGGCAGCATAAGGTTTTGAACAGCTTTTTATTATGTGTTACAACTTGAATGCATGGTCGAGTTCAGTTACAGGATGATTCAGCGTCAATTTGGAAGAAGGATTCTAGTTTTGGAAGCTTAAACGATAAGAGTTGACCGAAATTTGACTTTTGTGTAAACAACTCTAGAATGGGGTTTTGACAATTCCAAAAATCCTCGTATGGTGATTTTGTACTTAGGCGCGCGTCAGGATTTAGATTTGGAAGTCCGTAGGATAATTTGAAGCATTTTGGCAAAAATTGGAAAGTTGAAGTTTTGGAAGGTTAAGACGTTTGACCAGGAGTTGACTTTGTTGATATTGGGCTCGTATTGCAATTCCGAGAGTTATATTAGCTCTGTTATGTCATTTGAAACTTGCATGCAAAATTTGATGTCATTCCGGATTGATTTGATATGTTTCGGCGCGAGTTGTAAAAGTTGAAAGTTCATAAGTTCATTAAGTTTGATTTGAGGTGCGATTCCTAGTTTTGATGTTGTTTGATGTGATTTGAGGCTTCTATCAGGTCTGCATTATATTTTGGGACTTATTTGTATGTTCGGACATGATCCCGAGAGGCTCATGTGAGTTTCAAATAGGTTTGGGTTGTGTTGCACTCGTTTTTTATGTTTTGACTTCGTTTCTTCAAGAATAAATGGTACTATATTAAGAGAATGAGCTTCGATTTCTGTTTTTATTGATGTATTTGATTTTTATCATAATTACCGAGTCATAACAAAAAGAATCGTCGAATTTGGACATCATATGTGGAAGTTATGCTCATTTTAGTGTCGGAGAAGAGAGCTGGTACTGGGGATTTGCAGATGCGAAGTTGGGTCCGCATCTGCGACCCTATAGGTGTGAAAACTGGTCCGCAAAAGCGGAAATTATAGCTAGAAATGCGCAAATGCGAATTTTTTGTCGCAAAAGCAAAAAATCCCCGAGTATATAAAAATCAGACCGCGTTATTTTGGTATTTTGAGCATATCTTGAGTTCTAGAGCTCCGATTGAGGTGTTTTTCGCTGTTCTCTCGTCTTTTCATGGGGGTCAGTATCTAACTACATGGTTTGTATTTTAATATAATTACAGAAGTTCATTTTTGAATTAATCCATTTTGATTGGAGAATTTGGGGGTTTTATCAAAAACCATTTTAAAGAGAATAATTGGATTTTGAACATCAATTCGAAGTCCGAATTGGATGAAATTAGTATGGTTGGATTCGTAATTGAATGGGTGTTCGGATTTTGTGAATTCTGTCGGGTTTTCGAGGTGCGGACATAGGGGTCGACTTTTGGATTGATTTTTATTTTTTATAAAGATTGAAGCTTTATTATCTAGAATAGTTTTTTATGAGTTTTATTTATTCTTTGAAGTTATTTTAGATAGATTTGAGCCATCCAGAGGTTATTTCACTCGAGAAGTTCATTTTAGAGTAGCGGTCTAGCTTCTTTGAGGTAAGTATCTTGTCAAACCTTGTGTGGGGGAACTACCCCTTAGGATTTGAGTCTTTTATGCTAATTTTATCATGTAAATTCCATGTACGCGAGGTGACGAGTACGTGCGCGGGCTTATTTGTGAAAAAATTGACCTTTTAGGGCTCGTAGGTTCTTATGTTCATTAGATGTGAAGTTGTTTTATTATGTTAAGTTGTCCCATTTACTAGTTTCACCTCTACGTGTTTTATTTGGAATTAATTGCTTCATGTTCCACTCGTATTGCCTATTTGACTCTTGTGTGCCTTAACTGAAGTTGTTGCCTCTTCGATTGCCATGTCATTCTTTCCTAATTGCTTATTTTGAAATTATTATCTCTTCTGTAATTGTTTATCCTTAATTTGAGTCCGTGATTATCATTTCCGTTGCTTATCCTTAATTGTAATTGTTGTGCCTTTTTCGTGAGTGCTAAATCCTAAATGAAGTTAGTTATCCTTTATCATAGTTGCCTTATCCTTATTTGAAATTATCGACTCGTGATATCTCCCTTGATGTTGAATTGCACTTATGTGGAGGTCATTGCTACACAATATCTCTTCCTTGTTGAGCTATTGCTAGGTGGTTTCGTTATAATATATTGTGTCGTTCCTTGTGAGTTCGTTTCTTCCGCTTCTTTGAGATCTGGAATTCCTGAGTTGATTTATTTGCCGTACTCTTGTGTTATTGTCATTGTTGTTTTTGTACTTGTTGTTTTGATGCACGAGGTTTATGCCGTGTGGTTGTTATTGTAATGCACGAGGTTTCTGGCGTGCGGTTGTTATTGTGATGTACGAGGTTTCTGTCATGCGGATGTTATTGTGTTGCACCAGGTTTCTGCCGTGCTATTGTTACTATTGATATTTGCACATGCAGCGTGACAAGGCGGGCTATAAATGTGGGTTATGCATGTTGCGAGACAAGGTGGGAACATTACTATGCACCTGTGGCGAGACAAGGCTTTATTATTACGTAAGTGGCGAGACAAGGTGGGCTATGTCGGGGATTGATTGTGATGACTTGTGATAGCCTCAGCACATTGTTATTGTTGTTATTTGTGTAGTGGTATGCCCACCCTGTGTGAGTTATACCGTGTTCATTTCGTGGTGATCGTTTCTTATATATCATTCATTGTTTCTATTCTTATTAGTTAGCCTGAACTGTGATAGAACACTGGCACAAGCATACACATAGTTAATCACCCCTAACGATTCAAGAAAATGGATCTTGATGTTATTGATCATTTCTATACACCCTTGTCTATTTGCCTCTACGGGAGAAGGGTTCTATTGGCACGTGCGTCGTCCATGTAGTTATTAGTTGTAATGAAGGCACAAGATGCCAAGTGTTTAGGGTTCACAAATTGGGACCCGTGAATTATGAATATTTTGAGGTTCGGTACCTCGTGGAGATTATTGGACAAAAAACCTGATGTGAAAGTGGCTATTTTCATCTAGTTGCTACCTGCCCTTCTTTTAATTGTGTTCGCCGGATTTAGATTATGTTAACCCTACTGTGTTATTACTTGTTGTGTTCCGCTGCCAATTGTTGTTTCTATTTATCATTGCAAGTACCATATTATCGTTGTCATTATGAGTAGCTTTATAGAGATATTGTATTCTTTTAGTTCTACACTTATACTCGCTCAGGTTATTTAGTCAAGTAGATGTCTTGATTGTTCCTCGTCACTACTCCACTGAGGTTAGTCTTGATTCTTACTGGGTACTGGTGTACTCATATTACGCTTCTGCACATTTTTTGTGCAGATCCAAGTATTTCTGAGTCAGCCGATCGTTAGCTAGTTGTACGGATTTTACTGTGGAGACTCAAGGTAAACCTGTTATTGCTTTCGCAGGCTTCAGAATCACCTTCTGATGTTGCCTTTTTTCTTATGTTTTCTACAATTATCCTTGTTGCTGTTGTTTGCTTTATTAAGGGGATTTATCAAGTTGATAGATGTAATAACCCAATATTTTTTATATACTTATTATTTGTGAGATTGATATTAAGTAAATAATTAGTGAGCCTAATATTTCACATTTAGTTGGGTAATAAAATAATTGGAATAATAAATAATGATAAAAAAGAATGTGCTAGGCCCACATTATTTATGTGCTGGCCCACATACAAAGATTTAAGTTAGAGGGTAAGGTCATTAACTAATGCATGTACATAAGGGATTAGTCGGCGGCACACATATTTTGGAAGAAAAGGTTACAATTTGTCTCTTGGTGGAGTAGCATTGTCGAAACCGAGAACTAGGAGAGTCGAATGCTTTTGCAACTCAAATTGCTATCCAGGTATACGATTAACTTCACATTCCTAGAATTAAACTAAGGGTAGTTAAAGTTATTTGTAATGATGACAAGAATTACTTTGAATACATAGTGGCCGTGGCAGATAAGTACCTAGAAAACCTTGGGAAAATACATAGAATCTTATAATGGAACCTTACTATTTTATTTAATAAGAACAAAGCTCTTTAAGATTGGTATTATGGAATCGGAATACTTGGCATAGGAATCTATTCCAGAAACTTTCATACAACGTTGGATTAAGATTATTTATATATTCATGAAATATAGACTTACACTTCATTCTTCGTGGACAGATTCACATGTGCTTATGAAATTGATACTATCATATTCTACTTAGGAATAAAAGTCCGAATGAGATTTAATGTGTTTTTGAATATCTATGTAACTAAAAAATTAGTCGATTAGTTAACAGGTTACATGCCGAGTATCACATTGTACTCTAATATAATAAATTAGCCCGACTAGTATAATTGACATTGTTAATTAATATTTTGGATAGATTGAGGCTATTTGAAGCCATTTGGTTGGTGTTCTAGAAGTCGTAAGGTTGGGAAACTTATCGTTGGCGAGGTAAGTGAGACTTTAAGCTTTGATGCTTGATTTTCCAAAACCCGTTTTGAAAGTATATTTTTTTCTGCCTGGTCCATGTGTTGGGACGAGCGTGTGCTTGGCAGAATCCGTGGTCTTTGATGAACTGCAAATATATACTATTTTGTAAAAAGCTGAAATTATTTAATAAGTGATTTGTTGTGTAGTGTGATGGCATAGCCTCGTGCTATGGCTGATAGCATCAAGGACAAGGATGGAGTTTTGGAAACTCCAAGAAATCCATTTACAAGATCTCAAGCTAAAGAATTGCATATTAAGGTTGCAGGACTTCAATGGCAAATAAAGAAACTTTTAATTGTAGAGGAAGAGCTCAAGCCCAAAGGCGATGAATTGTCCAAGTTTTACAATATCTGGTGGCCCAAATTGAAGTCCAAGAGGAGGAAGATTGGGTCCCAACATCAGCCCTTGAAGTCCACCAAAAGGGCACGCAGAAGAGCTTAAAAGAGGCTCAAAGGGGGGTGTTTCAAAAGGAGCTCAATTGGAGTCCAAAATAATGGCCCAAACTAGTAGCTTTAAGGCTCAAATCTGCCCAAAGGGATTTGGCCGCCCACCCTCTTATTTTTGTTAGGTTTTGGCCGCTTTGGCAGCCATCCTACCTAGTTTTAAGGACTTTTTACTCCTATAAAATAGGAGTTCTTTTCATTCATTGTGGAGCTGGATTATTGATTAATAATATTATACTTTGTGAGTTCTTTTGAACCTTTTTTATTTATGCTTTGAGATTTATCTTTCAACCTTTACTAGTTCATAGTTCAAGGTAGTAAGATAACTTTTTTATTGTGATATCATTGATTCCTTTGTGGTATTCTTAGAAGGCGGTTAATACTAGTTATTAATTGTTGTCTCAAGTTACTTGTAAAGCGATCAAGATCCGAATCTATTGTTTTTTATTTGTTTTTAAGTAAAGGCGTTTGATTTCTTCAATAAATCAAAACATTGTTGCTTGAATCTTGTCAAGGCTATAAAACTTGCGTTCTTAGAAGTTCTTGGAATTCTTTCCCTGAATTTTCCCATATCCTTTATTTTCTGCACTTTAATTCTAGTCGTTCAATTCCTTATTGTTATTGCTTCCGTATTTACTTCTCAAATTCTTACTCTAGTTTGGATTCCCGATCTTTTTGTTATCAAGTGGTATCAGAGCGGTTCTACCAAGATTTCGTTCTTGATAATTCTTGGGATTTCTTGAATACTAAGAGCAAAATAAAGAAAAAAAATGTTACTGTAGCATCGTGAATAGTAACTTGAAAAAAAAAAGTTAAAATAAAAAAAAAACGAAAATTAATTGGAAAAGAAAATAATTGCTTGCTCTCCAAGAAATTTCTTTTTAATTTGTTTCCAAAAATTAACAAAGGAAACAAGAAGAGGGAATCCTAGGTTCCAAAGATAATAAAAAAATTCAATTTTTCTTACTCTTTCTGATCTAAGGATATAATTCTTTCCTTTTTGTTTGTGTCTTGTTTCAACCGAGCCTACTAGTTCTAGAATTTGGTTCTTCTTTCTTTCGTTCCCCAAAAATCTATATTTTACTGCTAGGAACTTCATACGAGTTGGGTTTAACTATAAATCTACAAGGTATTTTGTTCAAAGGTTATTTCGAGAGAAAAAAAAAAGGCAAGTGTGTGTGAGAACAATTGAGGGAAAAGCCAAGTTGTGGGATACAATTTAATTATTTTTCTTAAGATGTCGCGTACAGGTAGTAATGATGAACAAAGGGTTCTCCAAAAAGACGAAATCAAAGCAAGAAATGATTTTACCTTGCAAGCTATGTATCAACAATTCGAAAGGTGAAATTTGCAATTCCAAGAAATAAGGGACACCATTGCTGAGCAAAATGATACAATAGCTGAACTTAGATGGAAAAATAATGTTAGGCTCCAAGCTAGGAGATATGTACCCCTTGCTCCCATTGTAAATTAAGAAAACCCTATAGATGACTTTAATGATATTGTTTTTTATAGGGTGAGAAGAGATAGGAAGGGACAAAGAGGTAGAGTAGAAGATGACAATATAAGTAGTATAAAAATGAAGATGCCATTTTTCAAGGGAACAAGGGATACAGACTTGTATCTTGATTGGGAGAGAAAGGTTGAAGCCATCTTTGACTGTCACAACTACTCTGAAAGTAAGAAGGTTAAACTTGTTGTTGTTGAGTTTTCTGACTATGCTGCTATTTGGTGGGAAAAACTTACTAGGGATAGATTGCAACAAAGACAAGCACCAGTTGCTACTTGGGTTGGGATGAAGAGGGTGATGAGGAAGAGATTTGTGCCATCACACTTTCAAAGAGAGCTACAACAACGTCTTCGAACATTGAAGCAAGGGTCCATGTCAGTGGATGAATACTTTAAGGCTATGATCCAAGCTAATTGTATGGAGGAAGAAGAGGCTACAATGGCTAGGTTTTTAAATGGTTTACATAAGGAAATAGCTGATGTAGTAGAATTACAAAAATATGTAATAATAGATGAGTTAGTTGATTTGTCTGTAAAGGTACAAAAGCAAAATAAAAGAAAGCAAACTAGCTCGTGGAAAGGTCGGTCAAACACAATCTCCAAGAAGCCATGGCCGAATCAAGAGATGCAGAGTTCTTCTAGACCTCAAGAAAACAAGGATAAAGGCAAATTTGAGAACAAAGAGGGAGGTAAAAACTTGAACCCTAAACCTTCTACACCTTATAGTTCTATTCAATGTCATAAATGTAAAGGAAGAGGACATATGATGCATGAATGTCCAAGTAGAGGAAACATCATTCTCAGAGAAGATGGGGGATATGAGAGTGAAAAAAGTGAGGGAGAAGAAGAGGGAGATATGAGTGATGAAGACGATATAGAACTGCCTCATACTGGTATGATTGGGGTGGCTAGGAAGATTATGAGTGGAGAATACGAGAGTAATAAATGTGAGGAAGAAAAGAGAGGTGTGAATGAAGATGAAGATGAAGTAGAACTACCTTTTAATGATGGCATGATTGGGGTAGTTAGGAGGATTATGACTATTAATTTGGGAAGCAATAGTGAAGAACAAAGGGAGAATATATTTCATACTAGGTGTGGGATAAAGGGGAAAATGTGTTCTATGATCATTGATAGTGGTAGTTGTGCTAATGTGGTGAGTTCATACTTTGTGGAAAAACTGGGACTTGCATGCATGAAACATCCTACTCCCTATAGACTCCAATAGTTAAATGATAGTGGTGAACTAAAGGTAAACAAACAATGCATGATTTCATTCAATGTTGGTAGATATGAGGATGATATTCTTTGTGACATAATCCATATACAAGCTTGTCATATCTTACTGGGTCGTCCTTGGCAGTATGATAGGAATATTTTTCATGATGGAAGGAAGAACATATATTCTCTTGAGCTTAATGGCAGGAAATTTATTCTTGCACCTTTATCTCCTTCTCAAGTGTTTGAAGATCAGAAGAGATTAAGGAAAACACTGGGAAAACCAATGGAAGGAATAAAAAGTGAGCTTGAGGGAAAATAAAAAAAAAAGGAGGCAAAGAGTTAGAAAAAAAGAGAGATGACCGAGAGAAATGGAGAGAGGGCAGCAATTTGAGAGAAGAGATAAAAAGGGGTTTGAGTGAAAAAATAGAAAGTCTTGGTGAGGGGAAAGAGGCTAAGGAATGGAAAAATGAGAGTTTATATATAAAAGCCAAAGAGTGTTTAAATGCAAGAAAAGAGGGGCTTCCCATAATACTACTTACTTACAAAGAAGCTTTGATGAATTCTGAGTTAGTAACGTCTTCTTTGCCAAGTAATATTTCTTCTCTTTTGCATGACTTTGAAGATGTCTTTCCTGAAGATATTCCTAATAGATTGCCACCTTTACATGACATTGAGCATCAAATTAATTTTGTGCCTGAGTCACAAATCCCAAATAGGCCTGCTTATAGGAGTAATCCAGAAAAGACAAAAGAGCTTCAAAGGCAAGTTGAGGAATTGCTTGAGAAAGGCTTTGTGAGAGAGAGCATGAGCCCTTGCTCTGTTCCTATCCTATTGGTACCCAAAAAGGATTGAACTTGGAGGATGTGCGTGGATTGTAGAGCAATCAACAAGATAATGGTAAAGTATCGCCATCCTATTCCTCGTCTTGATGACATGTTGGATCAATTACATGGATCCAAAATATTTTCTAAAATTGATCTAAAAAGTGGTTACCATAAGATTCGAATGAATCTTGGAGATGAATGGAAAATAAGTTTTAAAAACAAATATGGGCTTTATGAGTAGTTAGTTATGCCTTTTGGCTTGACTAATACACCTAGCACTTTCATGAGATTAATGAATCATATCTTTTAAGGATTTTTATGGGAAATTTGTTGTGGTGTACATATCTTAATCTTCTCTAACACTTTAGAGGAGCATGTAGAACGCCTAAAACAAGTTTTTGAAGTTCTTAGAAAGCAATTTTTATTTGCTAATCTTAAAAAGTGTACTTTTTGTGTGGATCGTGTGATTTTCTTGGGTTTTGTAGTTAGTTCTAAATATATTGAGGTTGATGAAGAGAAAATCAAAGCAATAAAGGAATGGCCTAAACCTAAGAGTGTAACTGAAGTTATGAGTTTTCATGGACTTGCTAGTTTTTATAGGAGGTTTGTGAGAGACTTTAGCACCATTGCTTCTCCTTCAACTGAAGTTATTAAAAAGGAAAAGATTTTTACATGGGTAAAAGAACAACATGATGCTTTTAACTTTTTGAAAGAAAAGTCATGTTCTGCTCCTTTGCTACAATTGCCTGATTTCTCTCAATCTTTTGAAATTGAATGTGATGCTTCTGGCAAAAGAGTAGGTGCTGGTTTGATGCAAGATTCTAAACCTATTGCCTAATTTAGTGAGAAGTTGATTGGGTCCACATTGAAAAATTCCACTTATGATAAAGAGTTATATGCTTTTGTAAGGGCTTTAGCCACATGGCAACATTACTTGTGGCCAAGAGAGTTTGTCATTAAAACTGATCATAAATCCTTGAAGTACTTGAAGAGTCAAGGTAATCTTAGTAGGAGGCATGCTAAGTGGGTTCAATTTATTGTAACTTTTCCTTAATTAATTTCTTACAAACAAGGGAAAGAGAATGTTGTTGCTGATGCACTTTCAAGAAGGTATGTCTTAGTTTCTACTCTGACTTCTAAATTGATGGGTTTTGATCAAATCAAGGGACTTTATGCTAATGAAGATTTTTGCAGATTGTAAGTTAGGTCCGTTTGAGAGTTTTTAATCTTCAAGATGAGTTTCTTTTTAAGGAAAATAAGTTGTGTATCCCTAATTGCTCTTTATGTGAAATATTTGTAAGGGAAGCCCATTGTGGAGGGCTTATGGGTCACTTTGGAGTCCCAAAGACATTAGACATACTTGCTGAAAATTTCTCTTGGCCTGGCATGAAAAAGATATTGAAAGAGTGTGCACACAATGTTTGGAATGTAAACAAGCTAAATCTAAAGTGTTACCTCATGGTCTTTACACGCCATTACCTGTTCCTACTTTACCTTGTCTTGATATTTCTATGGATTTTGTGTTAGGCTTGCTTAGAACAAGGTATGGTAAGGATAGTATATTTGTTGTGGTAGATAGGTTCTCCAGAATAGCTCATTTTATTCCGTGTTTAAAGACTAATGATGCTTCACATGTTGCTGATCTATTTGTAAAAGAAGTTGTTAAATTGCATGGTATACCTAAAAATATTGTTAGTGATAGGGATGCTAAGTTTTTGAGCCATTTTTGGCGTGTATTTTGGGGGAAGTTAGATACTAAATTGTTATTTTCTACTTCTTGTCACCCACAAACTGATGGAAAAACTGAAGTAGTCAATAGAACCTTCCCGAAACATGTTGAGGGCTGTTTTGAAAGGTAAATTAACTTCTTGGGAAGATCACTTACCTATGATTGAATTTTCTTACAATAGAACAATCCATTCTTCTACAGGTATGTCTCATTTTGAGGTTGTTTATGATTTTAATCCCTTTACTTCCCTTGATTTATTATCGTTACCTACTAATGATATTGCTAATCTTGATGGTAGGACAAAGGCTGAAATGATGAAAAAAATTCATGAGCAAACAAGACTTGCAATTGAGAAGAAAAATGAGCAAACTGCCTTGAGGAAGAATAAGGGTCGAAAATAAGTTATTTTTCAACCTGGAGATTTAGTTTGGGTACAATTTAGAAAGGAGAGATTTCCTTCCAAAAGGAAGCCAAAGTTGCATCCTAGAGGAGATGGCCCATTTCAAGTCCTTGAAAGGATTGGAGACAATGCTTACAAGTTGGACCTTCCTGGTGAGTTTCAAGTAAGTGCTACATTCAATGTTGTTGACTTGTCTTTGTTTGATGTAGGATCGAATTCGAGGACGAATTATTTTCAAGAAGAGGGGAATGATAGCATCAAGGACAAGGATAGAGTTTTGGAAGCTCCAAGAAGACCATTTACAAGATCTCAAGCTAAAGAATTGCAGACTAAGGTTGCAGGACTTCAATGGCAAATAAAGAAGCTTTTAATTGTAGAGGAAGAGCTCAAGTCCAAAGGCGATGAATTGTCCAAGTTTTACAATTATTTGGTGGCCCAAATTGAAGTCCAAGAGGAGGAAGACCGGGTCCCAACATCAGCCCTTGAAGTCCACCAAAAGGGCACCCAGAAGAGCTTAAAATGAGCTTAAAAGAGGCCCAAAAAGGGTGTTTCAAAAGGTGCCCAATTGGAGTCCAAAACAATGGCCCAAACTAGTAGTTTTAAGGCCCAAATCTGCCCCAAAGGGATTTGGCCGCCCACCCTCTTATTTTTATTAGTTTTTATTAGGTTTTCTAGTATTTAGCTTAGCCTCCAAGTTAGGGTTTGCCTTGGCAGCCACCCTACCTAGTTTTAAGTACTTTTTACTCCTATAAATGAGAGTTATTTTCATTCATTGTGGCACTGGATTATTGATTAATAATATTATACTTTGAGGGTTCTTTTGAACCTTTGTTACTTTTGCTTTGAGATTTATCTTTCAACCTTTATTAGTTCATAGTTCAAGGTAATAAGATAATTTTTTTATTATGATATCATTGATTCTTTTTTGGTATTCTTAGAAGGCGATTAATACTAGTTATTAATTGTTGTCTCAAGTTACTCGTAAAGCGGTCAAGATCTGAATCTATTATTTTTTATTTGTTCTTAAATAAAGGCGTTTGATTTCTTCAATAAATCAAAAAGTTGTTGCTTGAATCTTGTCAAGGCTATAGAACTTGCGTTCTTGGAAGTTCTTGGAATTCTTTCCCTGAATTTTCCCATATCCTTTATTTTCTGCACTTTAATTCTAGTCGTTCTTTCCTTATTGTTATTTCTTCCGCATTTACTTCTCAAATTCTTACTTTAGTTTGGATTCCCGATCTTTTTGTTATCAATGGCGTTGGGGCGCTAGAAATTATTTCTTCGCTGCCGTAACATATATTAGGGCATTGTGTATGCTGTCGTTATAGATTTGGGGCATTGTGTATGCCGTTGTTATAGATTTGAGGCATTCTGTATGCCGCCATTATAGATTTGGGGCTTTGTGTATACCGCCATTATACATTTAGGGCATTGTGTATGCCGTCGTGGTAGACTTGGGGCACTGTGTATGCTGTCGTGAACTCGTCGTGGTGTTTGGTTAATTTCCTGAACTGCCGTTAATGACAAGTGCTTAATGTAGATTGTGTTAGAGATATGTATGTATTGTTGTTGAATAATTGTTTGGACCTTATAGAGTACTTATATGGTGAAAGATTTCTGTGCATATTATTTATGTGCTCGTTGTATGTTTGTATTTTTTTAACGCTTGTTCCAGGGGTACTCAAAGTGGCTGGTCAAGGATCTTATTGGGTTATATTTACATATAATTCATTCCTTACCTGCATGTCCATGCAAATACTGTTGCTGAGGACGAGGCTAGTGGCTAACGAGTTCGTTGAGTAGATTCTGTTGATGAGGTGAACTGCCACATTGTTCGTGGAGGCTGCTATTTAAGCTTTACCTATCTTATATTTATTATTTCTTTCGGGTTTACATGTCTGTCAGTCAAACTTCTAATTACTCTGTTAGATGCTCCATGGTCTTAGTATTAAATTTGGGTTAGAGATTCATGGTTTGAGTGCTCATTAGAATTTATAAATAAATTATAGTTTTAGTTGGATAATTACTTCGTATTTAGTGATATTTAATGTATTTGGACTTGTACGTGTTTTTCTCAGTGCTTATATAAAAAAATTAAGAGTACAAAAATTGATTCGCTTGGCGAGTGATGTTAGCTGGATGTCAGTGACGTATAGGGGTAATTTGGGACGTGACAATAGATCTAAGCTGGGACTCCTTTGAAAATAAATTGATGCAGAAATATGTGAACTAAAGCTTTTTAACCACTTCATATTCAAGATACAACATAAAAAACCCCAATACCGTTTAAATTATTATAATTTGAGTGAGCGTAAATAAAGACACATTCCAGGAAAACTTATTTCATATTCTCAGTGAAGACGTCATTCTCATCTTCCCCATGAGTATGCATTGAATATGTAGCCTCACGAATTTTATTACTATATAACTTAATTTGCTTTGGTGATTAGCTATATTACCTACTTCTAAGCATTGAAAGCATGAATATGCATTTTCATCTTGTCTTGAGTTTCTGTTTAATATAGCTTTGTAATTGCCTGCATCTAGTGCTCTCAAGCAGAATGATTTGGCAACTCCTAAGGTATTTTTTCTTGAAAATATTTCCATGAAAAATAAGTGAGTTTCTTACTTATTTTCTTGTTTACAACAATAATAACAATATATCGAGTAAAATCTTATTAGTGGGATCTAAGGAGATTAGAGTGTACGCAAACCTTACCCCTACCCGGAAAAGGATAGAGAGACTATTTCCGGGAGACTCTCGGCTCTACAGGAGAGATAATAATATCAGAAAAGAAACAAGAGAAAAGCATGTAACAACAGAAGATGTCAGAAAGAAAATAACAACAACGAATACGTGAAGGGACAATAACACAAAACTATGCAAAACAACAATGTGAACACAATATAGACCGCTAACAAACCTAAACGAAACTCTATTAGACTACTCGGTATAGAGGGGGGAAGACAATACTTATTTTCTTGTTTGGTAGAAGAAAATATTATTCCAATAATTTCTTTTATATAATTGTAAGCACTATGGGGGACATGGGTCAGGATCCAAGGTCGTGATTAGGGGTCGGGGTCTGAGGTCGGATGTTCGGGTTCGGGAGTGGCAGGGCTGGTTTAGGGGTTGGGTGGGTAAAGGCGGGCAAGCTTAAAAGTGAGTTTCGAAGAAATATTTTTCTTGATTTTGGTTGGGAAAATTATTTTCTTTAAATCGGAGGAAAACAGGTTTATATGAAAATATTTTTAAATATATTTAAACCAAATGAAAATAAAAACATTATCCTGAACTTTGCACAAGATAATAAATAAAATATTTTCCTAATATTTACGATTTTAAAATCAACTAAAATTTGGTTATAAAATCTTTCCTTGTTTAAAATACTTAATCTCCAAATCGATTAAAATAAACCAATCCAAACGAGCTCTAAGTTATATAAATTCTTCTTTAGTAACTGTAATATGTACGTAACATAAGTATAATTAGTAGCACTACAAATTAGAAATTATTTTAGGCTAAGGGTGTATCAAGAGAAGAGAAAATATTTTCCAAAATTTCTTCTCAACCTTCCTCACTCTCACCAACCCACCCAACACCCACCCACATAACCCCACCCCATCCCCTCTCTCCAAAAAGACTTTTTTTTTTGTCACAACCCACCCTACTAACTCCCCCTCCTCCCGAAAATAAAATTATTATTTTTTTACTTTTTTTTTTGTAATTTCTAATTTTTGCCCCACCTCCCACACAAAAAAAGTTTGTTTTCCACTCTTTTTTTGTTATTTTAAATTTCTGTTATTTCGTTTTTCTGCACACCCCGCCCCTCCTCCCCCTCCCCCGAAAAAATATATTTTTTTAATATATTTTCAGTTTTAATTTTTTCATCTTTCGGTTTACAGGTTCAAAATTTTACAAGTTCCAAAGTTATGAGTTTAGAGGTTTATGCGTTTGGAAGTTTACAGGTTTAGAAATTATAAAATTTACGGGTTCGAAATTTTGCGGTTTCGAAAGTTTATAAAATTTGTAGATTCGGAGGCTGTTGGTTCGAAATATGACTTCATGTTTATATTATCTAAATTATTTATGAATACTCTTGAGAAGTTATTTTCCTTAATTTGCATATCAAACACCAAAAAATAATTAAAATTACTACTTATTTTTAAAAAAATATTTTCCATTATACCAAACACACCCTAAATGTTAGCTGTCACTACGTATTCAAGAAGACATGTAGTATTTTAGGTTACATGTAAAAAAGAGTATGCTCGTAAGGTTTTCATTGCAAAATAACTATAATTCGTTAAATGTTATTTTTATTACTAATATTTAATATCTTGAGATCCAATCAATTTTTTACTAAATCCTCCTTATTGAACCAAGTCTATATATTTATTAGCATTTGGAGATCAATCAAAATTTAACCTATATATATTATGTTCTAGTTTGAAACGTAACTTTTGAACAGTATATATCGCTATAATATATTTTCATATATTAAAACGGAGGGACTATTATATTTGAACTCCTTTCACTAGCTTGCTTTATTATCTTTTTAGAGTCTCTTTTTCTGATTTTTATTGCACTTTGATTTTGTGTTTATTTGTAATTCGTAGATTATTAGTTGCCTGTTAATATGTGTTCTTACCGAAACTAAAAAGAAACACGATAATTTGTGAAATTATAATTAGGACACTATAAAACTAAAACAAATTTTCGTTGAATTATAGACTAATGATTAAGGACTTTTATTAGATATATTATTTTTTTTATTGAGTGAGTTATACACCATCCATATTCATAATTATCTTCATGAATTTATGCTTTTATTTTGTAACTCAAGCATAATATATAAATAAATTGTACTCATAGAAACGAGGTACACATGCGTACCTTGAGACTAGTCGGAGACCATTTTACCTTTAAAAAAAAAAAAATATAATAAGTCGTCGAATGACAACCCCAAAAGGGCACTCCAGTAATTTCATAAGAAAAATAAATTGTCTTACCTTCCTCTTCTCAGTAGCAAAGCAGCTAATTATCATATAAAATTTTCAAATTCACCTAGAACACTGCGGTGAGAGAAAGATGGGAGGGGGAATGGAGTACAACAAGAACCGGTGGATTGAGGAATGGGGAGCGGCGAGGGAGAATCTTGAGCACAACTTCCGATGGTCTCGCCGGAACCTCGCTATCGTCGGTATCTTCGGTATTGCTGTCCCTGTCTTGATTTACAAAGGAATCGTCAAAGAGTTTGTAAGTCCCTTTTTCCTTTTCATTTGGATCTGTCTTGTTCTTTTAATAAATATGTACTATAGGTTTCTGTTGTATTATGTTTTTGTATTGTGATATTCCGTTTTTGTTTTTTATTAAGATTCTATATTTGGTTATTGAATAATTTGTAAAAAATTTAATCTTTTCGCTAGAGAAATATGTGGGCACTAGTAAAAAGTAAACTTTATTCTGCCTTTTGGTTTGAATTATTTAGGAAATTGATTATTTTGGACAGTATCAAGACACTAATTCTGATTGTGATAAAAGATATGTTTAAGCCAGGTAAATTGATCCAAACAAAAAATGCCGATATAGTAACCAAACATTCTGGTGGCGATGTTGAACTTTTAGTATGTTTTGAACAAAGAGGCTGTATATGAATAGATAATATACTTGGAGATTTTGGCCTACCTTCTATGTCAGTTTCACTTTAAGAGATACGTTTGTTATGATAAGCTAACAATGTACATCAGAATGCAATAGTTCTGCAATTCTGTTTGAGTGATTGACTGCCTTTCGGCGGTTTTTTCTCTTCATGCGCAGTTGATTTCAGTAATGTTGCTATGTAGGGTTTGCTCTTGTGTCATTGACTTTATCTATATTATTATCCGCTTATCGCCTATATGCCTGTCGTAAAGATAAGATGCCTTTATGTGTTCTGCTTTTGTATTACATTAGAGTCATGAAGGCCAAACATGTCACTTGATTCCGACGAATCTAATGCAGGCTTGTGCTTATATGCACTATAGAAGAAACCTGGAACCTAGAAGACACGGTAAAAGAGTTCTAAAACGTGGACACTGAAAGTATCTTTCTATGACCAAATGCCCGTTTTTTTTTTTTTTTCTAATCTAGCTAAGCACAGAGTTATTTGATCATAGTTGTACACTTTGACAAGTGAAGGAACATGTTAAAGAATTAAGTGGTGTAAATATTTAATGTGACATTTGAGTGTTACACAGCAATCCGGACACCACCTTATTAGCCATACATGCCTGAAGAATGGGCTGTGAAGCAATGGTTTCTCACTTATACAAGTAAAAATTGGAAAGCTAAAGATGTAGTAGTGGTCATTTCATCCTCTTCTTATCACTTCTATATGACTTTAAGATTGACCGAAGTTTCAAGTGTTCTAATTGTTTGTCCTAAAAGAAACTCCTAGTGATTTCAGATTGGAAAGAGTGGACACTGCTCTATTCTATATCTGAAAGCACTCCATTGTCTTCATCTTTTTTTTTCCCATAAAATTTCTTGTGTTGAATGTCGCGAGAACTAGTTGCTTGAAATACTTATCTGAAAAAGAGAAATAGCTGATTTGAAGATGCTTGTTAATTATTTTTGGATACGAAGGCTTACTACGAATTAAGTTACAAGATATTAAGATGAATATGGACTAGGAAAAAGACCAAAAACGTCTGGAGGAATAAAATATCCAGAACTTTAACTAAGTAAATATAAGTACCGGGAAAAATCTTTGTTACAACTTACAAGATAAGTTCAGAAATGACTAACCAAAACAAGTTGGATAGACACACTTTTGATAAAAACTTGAAAGGACGGAGTAGATGGCAAACAGGAAGAGGGGTCAAACGAATATGGGGCAAGGGCGCGGTGCACTGGCAGGGGGGAGGTTGAGCATGATGAATTTGTGTGATGGTTGATATGGGAAGTTGTGTGAAACAGTAGTCTTCAGATTAGCATGATCATTGTTTCGAAGAGGCCTTGCTTTGCAGCACATCTCCAAAATTGAAAATTAGAAAAGGATCTAGACGGCGTAGGGGCTGAGGGTGTAGGAGTGAGTGGGCTTTCATCATTGTGAAAAAAGAGGATAAATTGGCAGGAGAAGAAAAAATAAAAAGTCTTCGAAGCAAGTGAAAACACAATATTTTGAGAAAGGATTAGGCCTTATCTCTAGAATTCTTTCAAACATCCTGCAGGATGTTTGAAACATCTATGATGATGTTTATCTTTTGAGAAAGAATTAGGCCTTATATCCAAAATTCTTTCAAACACTTGAAGTAAAACATCCTGCAGGATGTTTCAAACATCTATGATGATGTTTATGGATGCTCAACTCATGGATGTTTGTCGAGCTCAACTCATGGCAGAAGCTTTATTTTTATAAAGATAAACAAGAAAGTTAATGTTGCTCCAGGACCATGTCAAATTATCCCTATTT